>BDUI01001495.1:83644-92815 GCA_002335545.1 Apodemus speciosus
GTTTCTCTGCAATATTTCAGGCATATGAAATTACTCAAATCTTACACAGATGCCAGAAATGGCGTAATTAAAAGTTCCATCATGCTCGCTTTGGCAGCACATATACTAAAAAGTTCCATCAATGCACCAAACCCATTTTTTAAAGGCATCATGCAGGTCCCAGAGTTTCTTTTCATAATGGCTTCTGTAGAGAAACAAACTGGAAAACATCTCCCACTTTTTTTTTTAATGAAATTTAAGGTATACAATCTCTACCTTTCTTTGATTTAGGCGGAACATCCTAAAAATACTACCTCTATAAGGGCCACATTTTTATATACATATTATTTTTATTTAGACATTATGAATGTCTAAACAGAATTTAAGGAGGAGTGAAAATGACATTGGGCATTATTGTTATTTCTTGATTAAAATGCTAGCTTTTCGTATCCAGACTTGAATATCTACAAATCATAAAACTTCCATACTTTTCAGAGCGAGGACTTGGGTTGAAGGAGAACAGAAGGCTGTAGCCATCTACATGCGTATGTTTGTATAGAATATTTATGCAGTATTCTGACTTGGCTATAATCTGTAATTCTTGGCTATTATTTCAGTTGCAACAATAAATTTTAGATTAATGGTTATAATTTTAGTAAGGCACACATGAAAAGTTTTATGTTCATGCTTGAAGGAGGATCATTAAATATTCATTATTACTACTCAAATTAGGTGTCAGGCTCTACATAACAGTTACCCGTTATCATCTCACGAGTTTAGATTCAACAATAAGTGAATGGTAGGTAGCGTGTGGCTCAGAGCAGTGGAGGAATTGTGGGGGGAGGGCCGGGCAGCATGGAGAGAAGTGATTTTTAAAACCTCATTTGACATACTTATGTTGACAAATTATTTAGAGGAATTACTGTATCATCAATAAACATGTTTATGTGTTGGGATGGGATCGTGGCAGAATTTGCTTCTAGCTGCTTAATTACCCCATGATGGTGAAAAACATGTTTCTTCAAATAGGAGGAAAACGCTCAGCTCCAAAGGCTAAGCTGTGGTAGTCATTTGTGCACACCTAACTTCACCATGACGAAAAGCACCTTTGCCTTTTTATGGCTAGCTTTCTCCATCTGTCATCAGATATACTCATCAGAAACAAAAATGTGAAACAGATTTTATAAATATTGTGATGCACACATACAGAGATTGTGTCTTTTCAATCTATTTTGGGAAGATACATAGGGGAAATAAATGCAATTATAATGCAAAAGACTATTTTTTTTCCTTTCCACATACCTTGATGTACTGTTAGGTGGGAAAATTGAGAGAGTCATGTGTGGTTTAAAACAAATACACTGATCTTTCCGTATTACTCAGTAATTTTAAATTGGCTCATTTTCCATAGGAAATAGCTATAAACTTGATTCTGATCACATGTAACTTTAGAGTTTTTGTCTTAAAGAATCAGATCAGAGACGATGAACAAGTGCAGCTCTGCGTTCTTCAGCATTGCATCTGGACTCTTCATAATGATGGTTTGTTTTATTTTTCTGCACTGAGGAAAGAATATATAGGTCTATGAATCAATCTAGGTAATGGGGAAGGTGGAAGTAATAAATAATACAGTAACAACCCTAAACTAATGAGCTGTTGCAAAGGTACATCTCATAGGCTCATCCTCTATATAAAAGTCACTAATGACCCCTCGGTGTAATCAGATGATAAAGCTTTGCCATAAGGCGACACCTGTGCAATTAGAACTGCAGATTCCTTTGCACGTTTCATTAATTTCAGGATTTTGTAAAGGCACAATGACTACACTAATAATCTAGTCTACTTGACTCCATGTCTACTGGAAACAAAGTGTCTAATTAGATAAAGGTAATTAATTAGAGATAAATGGAGCTAATCAGGCTCGGTTAACACTAATTCTCTGAATTAAGACATTTTGGGACACCTACTATCCCGCTGGCTTTGATATTCTACATAAAGTGTAAGTTCTAGAGGGATCAGGAGTGCTGGCGTTTGAGAACTGAGCAGTCTTTTGATGGGGTATTTAGGTATCTGAGGCTGAAGAGTTTTCTTTCATATTT
Organism: Apodemus speciosus; assembly: GCA_002335545.1. Taxonomy (NCBI): domain Eukaryota; kingdom Metazoa; phylum Chordata; class Mammalia; order Rodentia; family Muridae; genus Apodemus; species Apodemus speciosus. The sequence continues at coordinate 85,723 of BDUI01001495.1, forward strand.
TGCTTTTTTTTATTATAAAACCACAGTTCTCTTGTGCTTAAAGAATTCACTTTGTAGTTCTTCCAATCTGTGCTAGTCTCCACATAAATTTTAATAACTTTTGCTATCATTTTTATTATCTGTCTAGCCCACCAATGGAAGAGAAGTGCAAGGTGTTCTGGCCCTTAAATAAAACTTAACTTGTTACATTAAGGAAACGTCAAGACTTATCAGCCTATACCCTAAAATTCTGGTTTACGTTTTATTTTTTAAACAGAGTTTCAAAATCAGATTTAAAAAACAAAACAAAAACAAACTGTTGTCTTGGCTGTCCAAGACTAGCTCTGAAGACCAGGCTGTCCTCGAACTCAGAGATCAGCCTACCTCTGCCTCCCAAGTGCTGGGATTAAAGGAATGAGCTGACACATCTTAAAATTTTGATCCTCTAATAGACCAAACTCCTAAAATTTTCATCCTTTAATTCTGATTCTTTAAAGAGGACAAAGCTCTTTTTACTTTGTTGCACGGTTATGTTCTTCAACTGGGGAAATAAGAGGCTTTAAAGTAGGAAGTTGTGTGAATTCAAATTCCGCCTCTTACTAAGTGAGCAGCCTTGGGAGGTTGTTTAATTTTGCTTATTTCCCTTAATTAGAAATGCAAATAGAAAAAAGAAATGCAAATAGAGGGCTGGAGAGATGGCTCAGCTGTTAAGAGAACTTAACTTAAGAGTGCTCTGCCAGAGGACCTGAGTTCAATTCCCAGCACCCACATGGTAGCTCACGACCATTTATAAAGGGATCTGATGCTTTCTTCTGGCCTGCAGGTGTACATGCAGATAGAGCACTCATACACACGGGGGGGGGGAGGAGAGAGAGAGAGAGAGAGAGAGAGAGAGAGAACTGAAATAATCATGATGTGGGTGATAGTGACAGTCACAGAAAGGTTGGTCCCGTGAGAGCTGAGTGGGGGAATTGAAGCTTGTCCGTTGTAGGTCTGGAATGAACGTGTAACTCAGCATCACATCAGAATGACTGCAGAATAATCAACAGTGTTTCAATTTTCCCAGTCTCACAGGTATCTCTGCATTGCATTTAAAGGAACCAAATGGCAGATGTTAAAAATCTASTCCCAAGTAATCAGAAAAACAAATGATTGAACAATGTGAATTTACCTACTTTTAAAAAAGTGTCTAAATTACATTTTGTGTGTTGGAGGAGGGAGAGAGGGAGGGAGAGAGGGCGGATAGAGGGAGGGAGGGAGGGAGAGAGGAAGGAAGAGAGAGAGAGAGAGGGGGGGAGGGAGGGAGGAGAGAGAGAGTTTAGTCTAGTTCTGCGGACAATTTGGTTCTCCGTTTCCACCATGTGGGTTCCAAGACTTGAATTCTGGTCATGAAGCTTTCAAAGGCCAGTGCCTTCCCACTCGAGCCCTCTCGCCAACCTCCTGGTTGGGTCTTCTATACTGAAATAATTATTCTTCTTGGCAAGTTGCTGTGGATAGACCAGGAATGGACAGATTTTCCCAAATACATTTCAAAACATGCCTTCATATAAGGTGGCATTAAATCTGTCTTCTGTGGTGCCTCAGGGATGTGTCCAACCCTCCTTCTGGTCTGTTTCAACTTATCAGAATCCATGCCTGGATTGCACCAATGGTCTCCTGACTAGTACCCAACTCCATTTCTTTCCTTTGTTATCAGATATCACCAAATCAATGTTCTTTGTGGAAAACTTTCCTTATTCTCGTATCAAGATCATAAGTGGATTCCTTGGTGACCCTATCATACAGGCAGTCAAAGCAGCCATGTCTCACCCCAGAGCGTTTATTCAGCCACATCTCTCTCCTATTGACCTTTTTGTTCCAGGATAGCTAGCCTTGGTGCTGACACTTGCTGCCCCTATGCTCTTATGCCTGGTAACTTCCCTTTCTCTTTCTCAAAACCCTTCTCAACTCCAAACCTTTCCTGCCCCATGGTGACCCTGGCCCACCAAGAGGACTCTCATCGAGGAAGACAGACCCACAGCAGCTGTCAGTGACACGCCATGCGCCATTTGAGTTTTGGGTGGTGCCAGCATCTCCTTTCTTTCCAACAATTTTGAGACCTGCTGGGTCTGGAGACATATCTTATTTCCCATGTGTTTTGCCCTGATCACTGTCCTGTTCCCTTCAGCTCCACCATGACAGAGGATACACACCAATGTATGTGACAATTGTGAAGCACAGATCAGTCCTTGAGAATCCAAGTCTGTAGGACTTTTGTAGTAACTCTGTACCTTTTTGCTGACTTTACAGTGGGGTGAGCCCTGAGTCTTTGTATTTAGAGACAACACAGAGACTGTTTTGATGACAGGCCTACTGTGTGTCCTGAAGACTGTGTCTGGCTTGTGTACCATTAAACTGTCACTGAATGCATCGAAGGTCAGCACCGGTTTTCCATGGAGAGTCCATAGCAGCAAAGTGCAAATCATGTGGGTTAGGTTGGCTGATGGCAGACACTGGAAAAGTGCCCCCTTTCTCTCTCCTCTTTGCATCTGCACCTTCTAGTGGTATCCCCTGCCTTAATTTGAACTTGGCAATGGGACAGAAGCCAAAAAAAAAAAAAAAGACTTAAAAAACTCCCTTGCTATCTGACCTTTTACCCATTCACTCTTGAATCCTTGAACAAGGAGGGGGGGGTGGATGAGCCCAGGCTAGCCATTGGGACTATGTTATTTGGCTGGTTGACTTTCTTTCCACAGTCAATGGTCAGTCCATGAACTGGCTGGTTTTGTGTGTGAACTTGACACAAGCTGGAGTTACCACAGAGAAAGGAACCTGACTAAAACAGTCTGCCCTAGAAGTAGAGCTACCTGGATTACCAGCAACTGACTGTAGGAGCACCCAGGAGCCTGACTTAGCCAGGTTAGATCCTGATCCTGGGCTAAGCCTACGTGTTTGGAGAAAGATGGCTTTGATGAAAAGTTCCTGAGGCCTTCAAGGACTGACACATAGGATGAATGCACACAGTAGTGAACAAAACAGGTAGCTATTGAGTTAAACTAGAAGTCTCAAGGTCATTGGGAAAATAACAATAGGTGACAGACTAGACAATATCCCTTTTTAATCTCTGTAGAAACCCAGAGAACGTCAAGCATTTGATTGTCAGCACTGAAGGATCTCAAGCAGGAGGACGATGGTGCTTTCTGGAGAAATCAGAAATCAAAGAAGGCTTCTGAGCCGTGAAAGCCAGGAAGGTGGGCTCAGGTTCCATTCTTTTGGGTCGATGTAGATGGAAGTTTGACTCGGGGCTTCTAGAGAAAGGTTAGGCTGGGGCTGAGGGTCTGTGTGTAAAGAACAGCTGAATTGTGGGCTACTAAGAGTATGCAGAGAGACAAAGGGGGCAGGAGCACATGCTGGGGACACAGCCTGGAGAGAACTCAGGGCCCATTCCTTAGAAGGATAAGCTTGGAATAATGGTTAGTAATTTTAGTGACATTCCCAGTTTATGAAGGCCATCTTGTTTTGATCTAGTAGGCAAGAGATAGTCAGGATTATAGCTTTGCCCATTTCATCACTTACAAAATGGACAGAACCATTAAGGCATTTAGAAATATTTCCCATCTGATAAGATGGAGAATGCCTGATGTTTTCACCTGGTAGAGAACCCCAGGGCTGTAACTGAACCCGGCAATGGGGAGCTAACAGCCCCCAAAGAAAGCATCATCAAGGGAACTGGGGTAAGGAAGATCATTAGGAAGCTAGGTAGGCATTACAGTGGACGAAGAGAATACAAAAGGAAGGAGAAGAGGGAGCACTGGGGGGACATTGGAGTGCCAGGTCTGAAAGGAAGGAAGGAAGGAAGGAAGGAAGGAAGGTAATGGTGATGAAAGCACATTTGTAGATAAAAATTCTGTGTGACTAACTCTTCTGTGTGTGTTTATGTAGTGGGACCTCGTAACGGTAGTATAGTTGATCCGCTCTTAACTCCAGGGGTTAAACACATACATGCTCCTTGCTACCACCCCAATGTTGTGAATCCTCCAATGAAAGACATACATGTAGCCTTATTTTTAATATACCCTAAGTGGCTCAACAACTGGGCCACTCCCAAGCTTCTACATTGCTAATGTGTCCTCTCTGATATTCCTGAATTATTACTTACTAAAATCTATATTTTGCCTTTGCTACCCCAGACCCAATCAGGGGAGGGGCCCTTCATGGACTCTTACATGGCTGACCACTGTCTCCCTGGCATGGAGATTCTAAAAACTTCTTCCTCCCCTGGTCCCAATGGGGCAGGGGGGGGAGGGGGGAGGGACCCTCAGCATCTCACAGGCTGTGGGTCCTGTGAAATTTTGAGAGTCAAATTAATACAAATAGCATTAGAACCAATCCACAACAGGACCTGAGAGGGCCTGAAGGGAGTAAGGACAGTGAATTCAGAGAAGATATCACTTCTCCGCCTTGCCTCCAGTGAGAGGTGGAGCAGATACTGTCTCACAGTGAAGATGCTCACTCTTCCCAGTCCTGAGGGACTACTGCCAAGATTTCTTCCTTCTGGAGACTCAAGGCTCCTGGGACATGTAACCTGCTAACTTAGTTCCTCAGACTTTGCTTATGAGCAAATGTCATTACACAAGACTGGGGATAGACAGTCAGGAACTTACTCTGGATGCACACACCATAGAAGGAGCGGAATCATTCACACTTGCCACACTCCACTGCCTACAGGAGTGAGGTTCTGTGAGTTTCCCAGGTCTCTCACACTTAAACACTCACCATCCTAATCGCAATAACTCTCTCCAGGTGCCTCTGAGCAGTTCTCGGGGCATCATCCGGGTTCACCAGTGTTCAAGATGGAAATGGGGAGTGAATGAACAGCTTTCTAGTTGTCTCTCTCCAGCTCTGGCCCTTGTCGGTCCATTCATCATGAGACTGGCACCCTAATCATACAGATAAAGCTCAATTAGATCTATTTAAAGTCCTTCTTTGATACTTACAGGATCAAGTCCAAACAACAGCTTAGATTAAAAAAAAAACAAAAAAAAAACACCTCTTCTGTGACCCAVCTGTAGCCATAGCAAGCTTTTTCCAGGTCTATGATACTTGGGATGCTTCATGTGGACCTTGTCTGAGACATTTCTTCCCATAACGCATCCCCACTCCACGCCTTCCTTTGTAATGTCTGCAGTCTACTCAAGCTAAGTCTGAGCACTGTTTCCTCAGTGAAGCCTTCCACCAGCAGAGTCAAGGTCCAAACCTCTCCTGTGTCTTCCCTGGATTTATCTTGTTATAGAACCTGGTTCAAATGAAGAACTTGGTCATTATTCGATCCCACAGGGAAATATAAAAGGGTCATTTGTTTTTACTGTATTTCCCTAGAAATGCTTGAATCCTGTTCTCAGTGTCTGAGAGGATGATACAGCAGACACCTGCATGTGTGTGCGCACGCACCCACCCACCCACCCACCCACACACACACACCATTTTTCTCAGGAGAATGCTCTGAGATTTATTTGTGTCTGGCTTTGGAGGATTATTGGAAACTGCCCAGTGGCTATGAAGATCCACCATGATGTCATTTCCACACACCCTTGTATTGGAGGCGTCTCTTCCACTTGCCAGAGATGTTTTCACATGAGCATCCTTCTGACCTAAGTTCCTGGCATCAGATCTATTTTTAAAATGAGTTTATAGCCATTACCATTTCCTCAAGCTGCTCAGATAAATGTCCGCAGAACTGAACCTGTAACTTTGAAGGCAGTGCCATGTTCTCCCTTGTACTCTGGGATCTCAGAAGAGCCAGCAGCATGGTCTTCATGCCCACTGTCTCTTTAGGAATGAACTCTTGCTCCATTTTACTCCTGGACATGGAGAGTTTATTCTTCAACTAGGGATTGAGGTGATAGGTTGTACTGGGATGGATAAGTAGCCGTCACATCTTTAGCCTTGAAAGATAACATTCTGAATTCTCGTACATGATCAGATTAATCCTTCCACCTACAAGTAAAACCAAAGGAAGAAGAGTCCTGTCTGAAAAGCCAAGTGCCCAGAGCCCAGTCAGCTTCCTGGATAGTCTCTGCAAAGCAGCTCTTCCACGCTGGCCCACCTGGATAGTCTCTGCAAAGCAGCTCTTCCACGCTGGCCCGGTGAGAGCTGTCAATGAGTAGCCTGTGCGTTTCCCACTGGTGTGGACTGATATTATCAGTGACCTAATTCTAAAGGGCAGACAGTCCTGATCTGAGTTAAGGTCCCAAACATGGGACTACGGCTCACCAAACATTTGGCTTGAGTTTCACATGACTTTTATCAGGCACTGTCAGTTATCACAGAGCATTTGTGATGCAGTTATAACTTTTTACCAAAAAAGTAAGGCTACTCCTCAATTGATTGTTTAACAGGCCTCAGACATCTGGCGGACTATTTAAATATTTCTTCACAAGACAAACATACTTTTTTTTTTTCACTCACTGTAAGAGCTCCACCAGTCTTCTTACAAGCCAGCTTGAGGAAGAAAAAAGTATCGTTCTGAGAGAGACTTAACTGCATTGTGGTTGCCAAATATTTAATATTTTAAAGAGGAAGTTCTAAAATTTAATAGATGATTTTATTATTACTCTTTGAATATAATTAACCAAGGATACACTTTAAAGTGCTGTATTCTGGCTATTGAAATGGGTTTTATGATTTACACTGGGGGCGGGGCGGGGTGGGGGGAGAGGCCCTCTGTCAGACTCTGGGCTTCTCCCTTGGTGTACATTATTATGGTCTCTTTAGAGACCAGCAAGCAATTTTGCTGTCACTGGTCTTGTTCAAATAGAGCATGTTTATATATGCAATACTCTTGGGAAAGGGTGTCAAAAAAGGATCACCAGTTAGCAGCCAACGTAGTTCCTACACACACATCGGAAAAGCTCCTCAAACAGCAAACGAACACATATATTTCAGTTTTTATGTGGCTGATAAAATGTTACATTATGAAGTCAAAAGAATGCATTTGTCCCACCTAGGATACTTTAGGAGGGAGCTCTCATGTCTAATACAAACGAAGGCCTGTGGCTCAACAGAAAATGCTCTGCGGAGACCAGCTGGTTAGGACTTGAGAGAGAGAGAGAGAGAGAGAGAGAGAGAGAGAGAG
>BDUI01001495.1:93660-115336 GCA_002335545.1 Apodemus speciosus
AGTAAAAATTCTGTCGCTGCTTTGCACAGGAATCTGCTGCATCAATGAAGGAACAAACTTGGTCGATAAAGAAGCTCCTCTTCATATATATATATATATTTATTTATACATATGTTTATATATTTATATCTGTGTATATATATTTATGTGTGTATATATTTATATATATATGTGTATGTGTAAATACACACACACACACACACATATATATATATATATGCACTAAGTCTGAGCTTGGTGCTTGTACAAGAGAGAATATTGGACCCTGGAACTGGAGTTACAGAGGACTGTGAGATGCCACAGAGAGCTGAAACTGACCCTGGTCCTCAAGCAGAGCAGCAGAGGCATCACCTCCACCTCTGTTCTCTCTCTCTCTTCCCTCCCCCCATCCCTATTACTATGATCAATTCTCTTTATCACAGCACTTTACATGGAACTATTTAAAGTGTTGGTTGAACTTGGATTATACCTTAGGTTAGTAAATAAATATTGTGTCACTATTTTAAATAGCTAACCATAAATTAGAAAATGCTAGGAGCAATGAGATTGAGTGTTCAGTCTTCTCCTCTCTAAGATGTGCACAGTAGGGTCTTTGTGTGAGGGTGAGGATAAACTATTAAAGACTGCAGATAGAATTTTTAATGCAACACTCAGCTTAGGCTAACAGGTCATTCATTTAGCTGAACACACGAAGGGGAGTCATTGCTGATGACTTTTAAATTGGGTAAGAGCTCCCCAGGGCTGACCTGTCCTGACTTTATTAACCAACTGTGCCAGAGGTCAACCCAGGGCCTCATATGTGGCAGGCAAGATCTCACCCATGAGTGAATCACCCAAGAGCAAAGCCCCCAACCCCTAAGTAGTCATGTCTGAGCTGACTTCACAGGAAAGAGTGAGTGCTGACCATTCTTGGTGGTAGCCATCACCATGGGTCACCAAGTACTTGCACCTAAAATATGGTGCTTATGGGTTCTTCCAGATCCTTTACATGGCACGGCTTTTCTACACCTTTCCACAAAACCTCTCACATAGGGAACTTCACTGGAGACTTAGATTTTTCTATAAAGCACTCAACGCAACCAATTTTCAGGTTCCTTTTCTCCTCTGGAGACCTGGAGATACTCTAGGCTTGGGACACACTATTTATTAAATTGGATGCCTAATGTTTTTATGTCAGCTTGGCGGGACTGAGATACCTGGAGAGCRGATAAGATTTAGCCGGGTCTGTCTGTGGAGATGTTTCTGATGAGAGAAGCATGTGAATCAGCAGATCGAGTTCAAAACAGCAGCCGCAAGCGTGTCCTCACCGGGATGGGTGGGTGTCGCCCAGACGCCTGAGGGACTGAATGAAATAAGAAGGCAGAGGAAGGGTGAGTTCAGTCTTTTGGAGTTGAAGTATCTGTTTCTCCCCTATGTGCAGTTTTGGTTTGTGGGGGACTTTCAGACTCAAACCAGGATTTATAATAATACCATTGGCTTCCCTACTTCTTAAGCCTGTGGGTGCAGGCTCYAGGCTTCATACTGAATGCCTGAATTATGCTACTTTTTTTTAGGTGTTTGTATCTCTCACATGGGACAGACCATGTTACAATCTCATGAGCCGATTCCCATAATTCATTCTCTCCCTCTCTCCCTGTCTCTCTCTCTTCCCTCTATGTATGTGTGCTCATGTGTGCATGCATGTGCATGTGTGTGTGCGTGTACACACGTGTGTGTACAGTGTGGAGGGGGAGCTCAATGTCCAGTGTTTTTTTCAGTTGCTGTTTACTTTTTTGTATCAAGGTCTCTGACTGCACCTAGAGCTTACCCTAGTCAGCTATTCTGGCTAGCCAGCAAGCCCGGGGCGCCTCCTGCCTCTGTCTCCCCAGCACTGGAATTTACAGGCACACAACTCTAAACCTGGCCATTTGTGTGGGTGCTGGGGAGCGGAACTCAAGTTCCCACGTTTGTGTGGTAAGCACTCTATTGGCTAATCTGTCTCCCCAGTCCTGGAGTCTGTTTACCAGGCAAATGGTAAAGATGGCCTCTCCTTCAGTTGCCTTGAAACACACAGCCAAACAGTCTGGCTCAGATCAATTCCTGGTTCCCCTGGGGATGCTGGAATTCAGGGCTGTATYGCTTCCGAGTGGTGCAGGCTTGTGTGCGTGTTCCTGCTCACGATGCTCATCTTGGATTCCAGGATGGCCGAGAGGGAAAAGAGTGTTCATAATCACATGTGAAACAGCCAAGCAGACCAGGTGCCGCGGCGTCAGCAGGGCTTCCGAGGGTTTCTTGACGCTCCAGCCTTCTCCTGCCCCGTCCTCAACAGCATGACAGAGCTGCTAGAGACGAGAGGAGCGTGTCTAGTTCTGTGACTTTCTCCTTCAGCAAAACAGAATGATAGCCAGTCCTGTCATCTCATGTTATCCACGACTCTTTGTCCCTCTTACGTGAATAGTCAAAAAGTCAAAAGAAATCCTCCTTTCTGTTAATTATGCCTTTCCTTTCCACCAAAGTATGATATCTTCCCTCAATGATTTATATAAAGAGAATCATGGTGTAAGGGATTGGGGGAAAAAATTCCACACCAAGCAAACTGCTGATTTGCTCACATTATTTAGCGAGAGGATTTTTTTTTTCTCCCCTGAATCAGACACTGACCATAATGGTCAAAACAATCCTTAGAACTTGCTCATTATCATTCAATATGTTCAACAGAATTATTAAATTCAGAGTAATATGGTGCACCTGGTTGAGATGACGGTGAGAGATTTGGCTTCCTGTCACTTCGTTAAGGATGAATTCCACCCAAGGGTGTCCTTCGAACTTGGCAAATAGCGATATAACAGTAAGAGAATATCGCCTATTGGGCACCAGGAGCTGATGATTAAATTTAAGTGTGTACGGCCACATAAAACAAATAATGCTCTTTTTTTTTTAACTTTTACTGTGAACATTCATCACCAGTGCTGAAGATGCACAGTTGCTAATTATTGTGTTTTTAACTTGTAATATACTGTAAATTTTGCCTAATACTACCGTGACCTTATACAGAAGAGAAAAGATGACAAGAGGCTTGTAATTATCGTATGGGGAAGAAATGCCTATAATTATCTACTATTTTTAGGACCAACGTGCATGGCCTCTTAATTTACATAAGCTTTAGACATTCACACATTTTCTGTCTTTGCTTGTGGATGATAAATTTTGCTCAAATGAAATCAAGAAGATATACTGTTACGTGAGCATTTGCCGGCTGGGGCTTGATCAGAACGAGGAACCCGGGCTTCTGCGCTGGCTAAAAAGGGTAACATTTATTTGGATGGGATTTGTTTAAGGCAAGATTCAAAACAAAATAAAAAATTAAAAAAAAAACCTGCCGTATTACTATACTGGGGCCTGATAACATGTGATTATTTTTTAGAGAACTGGTTAAATTATCTTGTGGAAAAGTATTAACCTAACAAAGAGAAAATCTCTGGGATATTTATCACATGGAGGGTGATTATGACAGCATGTTCTTATTAGAGATGAATATTTGGTGCTCATTACGGTTACCCCCTCGAGTGCTCAAGGATGCCCCACACGCTGCTGAGAGGTTCCCCGGTCCTGAGAGCACTTACTGTCAGATAGGGGTGTCACCCCCAAACAAGGGGACTCTCCTAGCAACACCACCCTGGCAGGGCGGGTGTCTGAGACGATGAACCAATGGTTGAGACGTTGAGACTGGGTGGGGAGTGGGGGGGGTAGGGGTGGGGGGGGACRTTTCTTCAAGTCACAGCTATAACTGATAATGGTAGTATGCCAGCCTCGCCTCTGGCCTAACCGGTGGAAAGGTCATGGGTGGACTGGGACAGTCCCACTTCCAGAAATCTGACCAAACCAAATGCAAGTTACCTCCTTTGTCATGGAATTTTTCACTGAAAAGATCAAAATGACTACTGCAAAAGCAGCCTGTTTTCCTAAAGCATATAAATGGTTTAAATTTGTGTGTGTGTGTGTGTGTGTGTGTGTGTTTTAGAAAATGACTCTTACTTTTGCTATCACCCTGGAAATTACAAAGATAGAGTTATAATTTATTTTTTTTTAATTTATTTTATTTTTAACCTGGGGGGGGTATATGTACATGGATGCAGGTGCCCGTGGAGGTGAGAGGCTTTGGATCCCCAAGGGAAAAATACTCACAAGGGAGTAGCCAGTTTGCAGAGGATAAATCCAACACAAAGAGCAAGTCTTCGTTAATTTGATTCTATCTGACTTGAGGAGACTTTTCTCAACAGACCTGATCTGGTGTGGGACAGTGGGTGCCTTAAAAAAGGGATGACTAAGCCAGGCAGTGCTGGCGCACGCCTTTAATCCCAGCACTTGGGAGGCAGAGGCAGGTGGATTTCTGAGTTCCAGGCCAGCCTGGTCTACTGAGTGAGTTCCAGGACATTCCGAGTGTCTGAGTTCCGAGTGAGTATAGCCAGGGCTATACAGAGAAACCCTGTCTCAACCTCCCCCCACCCCCACCCCCAAAAAGGGAGGGATGACTCAAGGACCTTGCAAAGAGTCTGCAGACAGGTTGGAAGTCTATACTTGAAATATGCCCCCTGAATTATGCTCTGTGGCCAGCAAGGTAGGGACTGGCACTAACACATAGTGAGTGTGTGTGTGTGTGTGTGTGTGTGTGTGTGTGTGTGTGTGTGTGTGTGTGTGTAAATAAATGGGGGAACTCAGAGGAACTAGTCTTTCAGGAGAAGTAACAGAATAAAATGCTGTGACCCGGCTGCCCCTTGAGCTGAGCATAGCAGCTTGGGGTCAGTTTGGAAGAAGTCTTAGCCGCAAAGTCCACAAGGCGAGCCCCAGCCCCTCCAAGCATGCACAGTAAACTCTCTTGTCAAGTTTGGCAGCAGCGGGGACTTTTGATTCCACAAGGCTTGAAATGTGCTTGTTTTCTCACCAAAGCGGAGACCCATTTGCACAACAAGCAAAAAGACAAGGTAAACAACTTCTTTTGGCAACTTTCCAAGGTCGGTTTTTCTCTGGATGGCATCCCAAGAACTCAGTGACACCACCTCACCCTGGAGTGAACTCAAACACTGGGGATTCTTTCAATATTCAAAAAGGGTCACTTCTTTGAAATGTGGGTGACTCCCGCAGAACAACTTTCTCATTTAAATTACAGGGATATCAGAGGAGCCCAGGCCAGGAGGTGAAGCAGAGCAAACTCACAGTCTTTGACTACAAAAGCAGACAGTATTTTTTGATGAGCCTGCACTGCTGCCTCTGCATGCACAGATTGCTGTTTTCCTCCCCTTGCCTACAAGGACAGTCATAAGTAGGCACAAAYAAATGCCTTTATTACTCATCCTGGTCCCCTGCACTGAATCTTCATACTCAGGGAATTTGCTGTTTTGTTTGGTTGACAATTGCTTGTGCTAATGTATCATGAGAATCTTCCCTGCTTTGCATCTTGTGATTGTTTTAGAGGGAGTGAGCACCCATTAGACACACAGATGCTGTAAAAGCTAGAGATATGGAACGAGAGTGGTCTTCCATCATCCTGACCTTTGATACATTGTAGCCCATGTTCTATTGTGATTAAGAAAGTTACTTCTCTGTGGTTACAATGTAGCACTGTATTCATTCCTAGGTGATAGACGTCACCCTCAGATATTAGGGTAGCAGTCCCCTCTCCCTTTCCATTGGAGTGACCATGCCCATACAGAAGAAACAGCAAGCAACAGCAGGTTTTCCAAATGAAGACTCTGGCCGGCATGATAACTAAACAGCTCTTTGTGCCATGCTGGGGAAAGTTATAGAACACACCATCTCCTCATCCCAAGGGAAAGGTTAGGAATCCAGAAGTAACAGATACCAAGTTATCTGTCAGGTGGGCCACCACTGTCGTAATTACCCGTGCATTGGGCATCTGTTACTGGACAGGGCCCTTCTACTTAACCAGCATCACTCCAATAAGGTCAACAGTGCCAAACTACTCAGTTCATCCTTTTTCTCCAGCACAGTGCTTGTAGCTTGTCATTCCCTACACGGGCCGGGCACAATGCCAAGAGTCTTACAAACCATTCTGATCTGATCAAACACCCACGCAATGGCAACCTCTCGTACCTTGCCAATAGTCACAAACTAGCAGATCTAGGAAAACAAGTATGGAAGATCAGTTGCCCTTATGGTCCCAATTCTTTGCTCCTTTGTTTTAGTTAGGGTCACTATTGCTGAGAAGAAGCACCATGACCAAAGGCACCTTGGAGAGGAGAGGGCTTATTTGACTTACACTTCCACATCGTTGTTCAAGGACAGGAACTCAAACAGGGCAAGGACCTGGCTGGAGGCAGGAGCTGATGCAGAGGCCATGGAGGGTGCTGCTTTGCTGGCTTGCTTCTCATGGCTTGCTTTAGCTTGTTTCTTAGAACCCAGCACCACCAGCCCAGAGATGGAACCACCCATAATGGGCTGGGCTATAATCAGTGTCTATTTAAGAAAATGCCCTACAAGCCTGCCTGCAGCCTGATTGTATGGAGGTATTTTCCCAACTGAGGCTCCCTCCTCTCCAGTGACTCCAGCTTGTGTGTTTGACATAAAATTGCCAACACACCCTTTCTGTGTCCTTGCCTTTTGTTGTGTGACTTTAGTTTCTTTACCAAGAGGAGCAATCTATTTCTCATCCTTTGACTCTGAATTCAGCCATGTGTTTTGATTTCAACAATGACATTATAGCAGAAGCTATGCAAACAGAACCATGAACAGTTGCCAACATGTTTTTGTTTGTACTTTGTTCCCTCACATGTCCAAACAGGGTGACAGAGGCTAAAAGGAGGGCCCTTGGTCAGATCGGAGTCACTTCATTTGTTCCATGTTTGGTCACCCATGATCTCTTATGAGAACAGCCAGGAGCTGCCCACATATCTAGGCTCCAAATCCATTGCACAATGATTTCTCGTGAGGTCATCTTCCTGTTTACACCCAACCCACAAGCCAGTTAATCAGCTTGCTTATATTAGAATTCTCCAGAGAGAAGTAATCAATAGAGTAGTTATAGATTGTTTTAGTTTTCTTTTGTTGTTGTTGTTGTTATTGTTGTGATAAAATATCATGACCATAAGCAGCTAGGAAGGAATCACTTAATTATGTCTTATAAGTTATAGTCAATCATTGAAAGCAGGAACCTGGAGCAGAAGATAAAGCAGAGACCATGGAAGTATATTGCTTACTGTTGCACTCCCCTCAGTCAGCTGGACTCTCTTACATCAGTCATTAATCAAGGAAATAACCCATGGGCTGGAGAGATGGCTCAGCGATTAAGAGCACTGACTGCTCTTCCAGAGGTCCTGAGTTCAATTCCCAGCAACCACATGGTGGCTCACAACCATCTGTTATGATCCGATGCCCTCTTCTGGTGTGTCTGAAGACAGCAACCGTGTATTCATACATTAAATGAATAAATAAATATTTAAAACAATTCTTTAAAAATAGAAAAAAGAGAAGACCCCATATACTAAACTACAGGCCGGTGTGATGAAGGCATCTTGTCAGCTGAGGCTCCTTCTTTCCAGATGACCCTAGCTGTGTCAAGCTGACAAAAGCTAACCAGCATAAACAAGTAAGAACCGGTTTATTATAGGATGGCTTACATGATTAGAGAGGCCCAAGAAGGTCCACCCTAGACCGACTATAAGCTGCGGAGTCTGGGATCTGCCGTGGGTCCATTCAAATACCAAAGGTTTAGCACAGAGGAACCCATGGTACAGAGTCTGGGATCTGCCGTGGGTCCATTCAAATACCAAAGATTTAGCACAGAGGAACCCCTGGTACAGAGTCTGGGATCTGCCGTGGGTCCATTCAAATACCAAGGATTTAGCACAGAGGAACCCATGGTACAGAGTCTGGGATCTGCCGTGGGTCCATTCAAATACCAAGGATTTAGCACAGAGGAACCCCTGGTACAGAGTCTAGGATCTGCTGTGGGTCCATTCAAATACCAAGGATTTAGCACAGAGGAACCCCTGGTACAGAGTCTGGGATCTGCTGTGGGTCCATTCAAATACCAAAGGTTTAGCACAGAGGAACCCCTGGTACAGAGTCTGGGATCTGCCGTGGGTCCATTCAAATACCAAAGGTTTAGCANGTGGGTCCATTCAAATACCAAAGGTTTAGCACAGAGGAACCCCTGGTACAGAGTCTGGGATCTGCCGTGGGTCCATTCAAATACCAAAGGTTTAGCAGAGGAACCCATGGTACAATTCTTGATGTGAGGTCAAAGGCCTAGGGTCCTGGGAGGCTGCTGATAGATTGGACTCCAAAGACTGGACTCCTCAGTCAAGAACATCCTGCTCTAGGGAGAAGACAAAGCCCATCTCCCTTTCTTCCACCTGTTGTTTCATCTGACACCCACAAGCCCCCCTGTCTACTGGCTCATGCCAGCCTTATCTAGAATCAGCTTGACAAACAGGTCAAGATATAGGCTTACCAGATACCAAGGCATCCTTTTTAGTTAATTTTCTGTTGCTGAGATATAACACTATGCCCCTCAGTGGACAGCCATGCTAGATTCCTGTCTACAAGCATAAGAGAGTATCATTGAGTGTTAAGGATTGGTGTTTGCCCATGGGATGGGTCTCAAAATGTGCCAGTTATTGGTTGACCATTCCCTTAGTCTCTACCCGCTTCCCCATCCCTGCATTTCTTGCAGACTGTATAAATTTTGGGTTGAAAGTTTTGTAGGTGGCTCAGACAGATGCAAACACCCATGGCAAACAGTGGATAGAGTGTGGGGACGCCTATGGAAGAAGAGGAGGAAGGATTGTAGTCTCTAAGTGGACAGGAACACCACAGGAAGACCAACAGAGTGACCTAGCCTGGTCCCTCGGGGCTCTCCTGTCTGAACCACCGACCAAAGAACAAACACGGGCTGGACCTAAGCTTCTCCGCACTTGTGTAGTAGATGGCCTTCATGTGGGTCCTGAACAACTGAAGCCAGGGCTATCCCAAAAGCTGTTGCCTGTACTGGGATATGCTCTTCTAGCTGGGCTGCATTGTCTGGCCTCAGTGGGAGAGGATGCACCTAGCCTCACAGAGACTGATGTGCCAGGGTGGGGGACACCCGGGAGGCCTCCACCTGCTCAGAGAAGAAGGGGAGAGGGTATGGGGAGAAGGATTGTGGGAGAGATGACTGGGAGGGGGCAATGAGAAGGACATAAAGTGAATAAGCAAAAAAAAAAAAATTAAAATTAAAACAAACAAAACACTATGCTCAAGGCACTCACAGAAGAAAGGGTTTGTTTGTTTTGTGTTTCCAGAGGGTAAGAGTCTGTCACAGCAGGGAAGCATGGTAGCAAGCAGCAGCCACAGCTGCTCAAACGGAAGCCGAGGGTTCAAACTTGAATGGCAAGCAGGAAACAGAGTGAACTGGGAATGGAGCGTGGTTTTGCMACCTCAAAGCCTGCCCTCAGTGACACACTTCCTCAAGCAAGTCCACGCCTCTCAAACCTCCCTAAATGGTGCTACCCGCTGGCAACCACACATCTGGGCCTGTGAGGACCTTCTCACTCAAACAGCCCCGAGCCCACCCTTCAAGTCAGTCAGGTTGACACCTAGGCTACCCACTCGTCAGTGACCTCATCTTCACTGCCTAAAGGGGTATTATGGCTTCATATCTGGCAAGCAAAAAAGTTTGCGAGTAGCCAGTCCATCTTAACAAAACATGAATACACTCGGAGAAAAAGTCAACGACTCTCCTCAGACCAACCAGAGAAGTGCATTCACAGGTCAAACATGGCTTTCAAACATAGAGAACCAGCAGGCCTGTTTRATGTATCACTGCTCACCAAAGCAAAAACCTCCACAGAAGTCAGTTTTGGGCACCACAAGTCAGGTGCTGTGACTGACGAACGGCTGAAGCTTGGCACAGATGAGTCTCCCTGAGCTAAAACTCTAGCAGACACCCTGCCCTCTGCGAGTTCTGCCGCCCACAGTGACGCCTGGGTATGTCTTTCTGCTGCTCTTACATGGAAGAGCAAAACTGGCCATCCTAAAAATAGATTGTTCTTAACAAGATACATCTTCAGAAAAAAACAAAACAAAACTATTTTCCCTATTAAACAGGTTGACCTACTGGAATTCCGATTACATGATAAGCAGGCAGTACACAAGTCAGAGAGGAACCTGGTGCGGGAGGAGACAAAAGCACAAAATCCCTACAAAATCAGACAAGAAACAAATACAGTTCTATCCCTCCAGATACCGTGGCCCACATCACACAGGGAGAAAAGCTGGGGGTCCCTTGTGAAGGTCGTAGTTTAGGATCACAGACTTATGTGAAGGCTGAGACCCGATCCCTGATCAGGAGACGGCAAACAGCATGCCTTCATACCTCCCACCTCTTGCTACCCCATCACAAAGGATCCAGTCAGCTCAAATTCCTCTCGCCCAATAGATCAAGTCCAGATTCCAACAAAAGGTATCACCAAATTATGCTAAAAAAAGAAAGAAAGAAAGAAAGAAAGAAAGAAAGAAAGAAAGAAAGAAAGAAAGAAAGAAAGAAAAGCAAGTGGCCAACCACAAAACCCGCCACATAGTCTGAAAAGACAAAACCAGATTCAGGTGTTGCAAGACTGTTGTAGCTATTAGATGGTGACTTTAAATACACTAGGGTTTCTTGGCTCAGAGGCCTAGGGCGGGAATTAGCACACAGGAACAGACCGATAAGCGCAGATATGGACAATCTAAAAAGGATAAAAATGCTAGAGAACAAACACTTCATGATAGAAATTAAGAATGCTGGGCTGGAGAGCTGGCTCAACAGTTAAAGGCTCACAACCGAAAACATAGCAATGCCTTTGATGGTGTTATTCATACACAAGACCAGGGCATCTYGAATTTTTTATCCTTTTTGCCCAGGGAATATTTATCCAATGTTGGGTATATAAGCAATATAAAGTAGGGATACAAACAAAACATTTACTGATAATAAATCTCAAGTTCATTTTAAAATAAWTTTGGTATATAACTTTACTATTTTTAAAGACTAAAAGCAAATTTACATAATAACCAGGTAGATGTGCTTGTCTGGCTAACACAATCCAATGGTGTGCTAATTAGGTGCTTACACGATAAGAAATGACAGGAAGAAAAAGTCAAGTTGTCGTTTTCTATTATTGAGCTATTATGTTTCTGTAAGAGCGGAAAACTTTATATGTACAGTAAAGATGCTGGCGCCCACAGCGACTCCGATATAAGTAGAGGTGTTTCAGGCTGTGTTTGCCACCACTGCGCCGTGTGCTGCYGCGTAGCACACAGAACGCTCGTGTTGTGCATGGAATCAGCTGCAGCGCAACCCATAACACARCATGGATGAGTGCGACCAGAAGCACCCCAGATCCATTACCCGTTTTATTTTAAATTCACTTCTGGTCATCTAATGCTCAAAAAAATGTTTATCATTGTCGAATTTTCCAAGCCCCATATTTGGTTGTGCAACCCAGGATTGGGCCCAAGCAGCAGCTAAAGATCGGTGGGCAGGATGCGGACCTTCGAGCTTAGTAAGTTTGCAGGACATCACTTTTCTATAAGAAACAGGACTGATTTTGAAATTAAAAGCCCAATGCCTTTTAGGTCCTCTGAAAATGAGATGCTTACATGTAAATAAGTTCTACATGAGGAAAATGGCAAAGTCAGATGAAAGAATCCAAGAAGGAGCAATGAAATGCACGGAGATTTACATCTAGTGAGTAGGAGAAATAATGTTAAAATGTCATTTCTTCCCCATGTTGATGATTTGGTCAGGATTCTAGCAATTCTACGGCTTTGTGGAAGGAAGGAACCCAGAATGTGCAGGACGAGGTTGACAAGAGCGAAACTGGAAGGCTGAGTGTACACCAGTCCACCGCTGGCTCCAAAGCTACAATGTGGTGTTACCAAAAGACAAGACAGAGGRAGCAAGCGACAGGAAACCGAGTCTGTGGAGACGTGCAGAGTGAAGGAAAGACAGTGGYGTGGCAGACAATCGGAAATCAATACTTTAAGTGCGAAAAAAATCTAGACACAAATGTTGGGCCTGTGTCAAAAATTTACGRCTTAAATGTGAAACACAAACTCATCARGTAAGGTGTAATCCCAGAACTTGAGAGTTTGAGGCCAGCCTGGGCTACATAGTAACTGCGGAGCCAGTCTGACCTGCATAGCAAGTGTGCCTTTGAAATCATGGCTGGGAATGTAGCTCAGTGGTGGAGAGAGTGACTGCTGCACGGGCCTGGGTTCCGTCCGCACTACTGGAAAATGAAGCAATGAAATGCAAATGTTATTCTGTGTTGAAATGGACATGAGCTATCAGACCATGAAATGACACAGTGGGAATGTACTCATGTGACTCAATTGAAAGAAGCCAGTGTGGCATGTCTGCACCACGTGACTCCAACCACATGACACTCTGGAAGAGGCGAAGTTGCAAGCCTGCTGCAGGGATTAGAAGTCGGCAGAGGTGGGAGTGACAGAAGCAGCAGGAGGGGGCTTATGGCTGAGACACTCTGCTATTTGGCACCATAATGGTGGGTCCATGTCATATGCRTCTGTGAAAACTGATGTCTGACGGAAGGCTCATGTCCTTAAGGTGGGGACAATGTACCGTTGCAGGTTCAGTTGTAATAAACCGCAGAACGTTGGCTAGGAGCACGAGAGAATTCTCTGTGCATTCTAGTTAATTCTTTGTGACCTTAGGATGACTCTAAAAATTACTCTGTTTTAAAATAAGAAAATTAAACTAAATTTCCAACAACAAAAACAAAGTAGACTCGAATCCCTCAAGAGAGAAAGTGTCCCGAAGCCTTTCCCCCTCACTGGCGTGGTCCTGCCCTCCCCAGCAGCCTGCTACGGGCAGGCCCTACACATATTCCCATTTCCTCCTGTGTCTTCCCAGCCTCAATGTCCATTCTCCTTCGTTCTTCCACATCCTACATATTTTAACAAGTGAAATTTTTTCCTGCCTGGAGTGGTGGCACACACCTTTAATCTCAGCAGTTCTGAGGCCACTCGGGTCTGTCTACATAGCAAGTTCCAGGACACCCTAGAACCCTGAGAAACCCTATCTCAAACAGCCCCCCGCCCAAAAAAAATAAGTTTTTTACTTGCATACGTTACAGCACACACGTGGGTGTGCACATGTTACAGCACACACGTGAGTGTCAGAGGACAAGTTTAGGGAGTCAGTTTTCTCCTTCTATTAGATAGGTTCTAGGTCATCAGACAATGTGCCTTTGCCCTCTGAGCCATCTTRTCAGCCCTGTTTTAACAATACTGGCTCTGCCTCTCTGGAGGACCTTTCTTTCTCTCTCAGTCTCTGGCCTCTGACTAACTCTGCAGCTGTGGCAACCACACAGCAATTAGCCCAGGCCTGCCACGGCATCAGCTGGAATGCATGGTTCTGCTGGCCCATGCTGGCTGTTGAATGTGCAGATCCTTCCAGAACAACCAGCTCATCTTGTGACCTGCGTGGTATTCCTCAGACTTGCCAGTATTTAACTAACTGAAGACATCAACCTACACTAAAACTTGAGGGCAGTGAATGTCCACCAGGTTTTCCCATGGAAATATCCATTGCGAGCCCCTCAGTGTCACTGGCCACTTGGTTCAATCTTGAAAGCATCATTCAGAGCTACCTTCCGGTTTCCAGGGTGATGGACCCCGGGAGTGCTGCTCCTGACTCAGTGGTGAAGGCCCGAGGCTCTCAGTACTGCAGAGGGGGTCGCATTGCTCTGGCAAACCTTATTTGGCTCATTACCAGAGCTCTCCCACCCCCTCTGCTCCCTGTGAGGCATCTACAGAAGAGCCCATCACCAAGGCTAAGGATCCGAGCAGGCTTGTATTGGGCCCGTAAGGGCCAACACACTCCATTGCTTCCTCTCTCTGACCTCCACCCTACACAGCGGAGAAGGGGCCGGCTTCAGATTTGGTAGTGGGGATGAGAAAAGTACACAGAAACAGCAGACTCCATGTTCCCAGCCAGCCCCAATCGCACCCACACTGGTTCTAACTGGTTCTAATGGTAAAACCCTTAGAGCAAGGGAACATCTGTCCTCTTGACTGGGCCCATTCTGCCAGGGGAACCAGGCTCCTTTTCAATGTGCCTTAATGGTATATAATTCAGGAGGCAAAGACTGCCTTGTTCAAAATTATATGAGTCACAATCTCCATCTGGTCATTTTGTCTTTATAGTTCTGAGCACTCAAGTATAACGTATGTTATAAAGCCTGTCTGTCCGTACCAGTAAACCATGGTTCTTTGTCACGAGTCCAAATAACTCTAAGGGGTTTTGATAGCATGTGCACCATGTGTATTTATGGAGACGAGGTAGCTACATGCACAACATTCTAATTGAATTATTCTAAGAACACAAATATTTTGCTGGGCTACAGAAACACACATTAAATATCTAAATCTACAAACTGCTGACAAACAGCACCTTTCCTAACAAAAGAGAGCAGTTTAATAACCGCACTGGCGATATGTCTGTTAAGATCTTTAATTAGGGACAGGCTTTCCCAGCAGCCTCTGAAGGCAAAGGTGTAAATGGAGAAGCTGTCCCAGCCTGCACGCTCCATGCGGCTGTTTCAAGGACAGATGGGCTGTCTGGTGAGGAAACTGTGAATGGACACAGGGTAACAGACTACTCTGTAATTCCAACATCGGCTCATTAGCAATCTGTCAGAGCTTTTAATACAGATCCTGGTGAAAATACTGGAGCGGCATGATTATTTTGGACCCACATCCCTGTCTGACTGGAAGGGCCGCTGGGATGGAAGGGCGGAATGGCTATTAATAGAGCGATACTGCCTGCAAAGCACGGCTGCTTCTTGTTCTTGTTGGAGACGATAATTTCATGCATTCTTGGGCTATCACAGGAAGCTGAGATGACAATGGTCTCATGATGGGAGTCATTAAAAAAGCAGAGAGCCGTGCCAGCAAGGTAGATGTGTGAAGAGCACAGAGCCATTCTAGCCCCCAAAGCACCGCAGGAAAACACTGTTAACGGAGTCAACATTTCTCACATCACGAACTAGTTTTCAAACTATTATAAACTCACTACTAGTGGCTTAAATCATTACCATTGAAAATATATTTAGGGTGTGTTGTCCAGGCAGAGTCCAAAGGGTAATTAGGGTTTAGTCTGAAGGAAAAGGATAATAAAGGTGCAGGGCGACCTGTTCTATGGCAAAGACTGTGTCTGTGGTCAGGTGGTTACCCTGTGGTAGAATAACTGCAGTCCCCGGCACCTACAATACGAAGTTTCCCCAACAGTTCAGTGCACGATTTACCTAGTTTCACAGACATGGGAGTAATTGAGCCCCAGAGAAGATACAGAAGGATATGTTTTGAAGACAGTGTGGCTGGTAAGTAGAGACTGTTCTGTCAAATGCCACTCTTTACAGTGGCAAAGCTAAGCTTTGTGGTGCTGCGTTAATTACAGAGTCTCTATAGCTGTCCACGCGCAGGGAGGAGAGCTTTGGATCTGGAGGAGTGCTTCGGCTCCAGAGGCTGCGCAGAGCTCAACATTGTGAAACTGTCCAGTTTGAAGGGCACGAGTGGACACCGCCTTATCGGAAGTACGTGCTTTTAAATTTCTTTTGTGGGAGCAGCTTCTCTTCCCTATGGGGAATGTGTCTGTACAGAATACGAAGGGTTAAGCTAATGGTCTGTAAAACTCAGGAATATTTCAATCAAATGAAAACTGTTGGAAACTGGAATGGTGGTTACCCTGTGGTAGAATAACTGCAGTCCCCGGCACCTACGCTCGATGCGGATGCTGGTGTGTTAGTGGTCTCACTTTGTGGAAATTTACAGAATTTGTAAATGTACACTTTGGACAGTTTTCTATACACGCGTATCATATTTCAATGATGTTTATTTAAAGAAAGAAACTATTGTTTTCTTTAGAAGAGCCCTACTTGTTCGTTGTTCGTCTTTTGTTGCCTCTTGAAAAATTGTTATATAGTGGAGCTTGTAGTTTTGGAGTGAAGTGACAGCAAGAAGGGCAGTCGTGTCTGGTTTGTTTGTTCGGGTTGGTATGGTGTCTGGGTTGGTATGTGCACTTATGTAAGCATGTCCAGGTCTAAGATAAAGAGAATTACGCATTCTGCTATCGGCACTTCTTCCTTTCCTTTCCCTATCTTCCTTCCTTCCCTCCTTCCTTCCCTCCTNTATGTGCACTTATGTAAGCATGTCCAGGTCTAAGATAAAGAGAATTACGCATTCTGCTATCGGCACTTCTTCCTTTCCTTTCCCTATCTTCCTTCCTTCCCTCCTTCCTTCCCTCCTTCCCTCCTTCCTTTCTCTCTCCCTCCCTCCCTCCCTTTCTCTTCCTTCCTTCCTTCCTTCCCTCCTTCCTTCCTTCCTTCCCTCCTTCCTTCCTCCCTCCCTCCCTCCCTTTCTCTTCCTTCCTTCCTTCCCTCCTTCCTTCCTCCCTCCCTCCATCCCTTTCCCTTCCTTCCTTCCTTCCTTCCTTCCTTCCTTCCTTCCTTCCTGGTCTTGAACTCTCTAAGTCTCTGGGGATGATTTTAAGCTTCTGAGCCTCTTCCCTCCACCTGCTGCTCGCTAGGATGACAAGTGTGTGCCGCACGCTTGGTTTGTGCAGTAACCGAGGCTCAAACCTAGCCCTTCCTGCACCACAGACAAACACCATCCAAGCTGTACACCCAGACTCCCTCTCACTCCTCAAGCCCTGGAAAACCTGGAGCGGGAACAGAATGCTCATCCAGCAAACACATTACTGAAGACCCTGGAAATACAGTTTCCTCATCTGGTGCCCCGCCATCTTCTATGTGAGTGGCAGCCGCAGGCATCTTTGTCCCCAGAGGAACCAACCCTTCCAAGCCACATGTGGCATTCACACGTTCTCCCTGTGAGTGTTCTCCAGGCCCCTTCTCTACTTTTCCTATGCCCAGGCTCTAATGAAAGGGTCAAAGGACCTGCTTGGGGAGGAATTATTTCCCAGTGGACAGCTAAGAGCTGATTCTGAAAGCTCTGAAGGAGACGTCCTTGATTATGAGTTCACTTTGAAGACATGTCAGCCCTTGGAACACTTACCTGCCTGCAGGATTCATTCTTCTGTTTTTAAACTAAAATCCTGTAAACACAGTAGACTGTTGAATGTGCAGCTTAGCCTTGTCCAGAAGGAATCGTCGGACACGGCTACAAAATCTGCATCTCTCAAAGCAGTGAGTGTCAAGGGGCACTGGCGTCAGCCAGGTCAGGATGCAGGCGCCTGGTCTTTGGCCTGTCCTACTGAGGCAGGGTGCTAGATGTGAGGCTTGCATCCATCCTTGAAAAATTCTCTGGTGACCTTTTGCCACACTGAGATTTGGGGTTCATTGATACATATGATCCTATTATATTATTTTAAAAAGAGAAGCAAGAGGACCCAGAGAAATCTAATTGTTCATCAGAAGGAGATTAATTTAAACAGTGATGACATGATAGCAATCTGTAGCGTTCATGTGTGCTGTAGATCTGTAGACCTGCACTTATTGACATAGAGAAACACCCATAGCGTGTTACTGAATGACAAAAAGCAGTCTCCATCGCAGCATATATTATCTGAAAGCATTTTTGTTTTCAGTCCATATCCCTAAACAATATGATTAGTTTTAATTGCCTTTGATATCCCATTTCTTGCAGCAAACACATATTACTTTTATGTGCTATTGATTCAATAAAGTGTTAAAAAGAAAAGGTTTGACATCTGATTTGGGGGGAGGGGGTTGAGACAGGGTTTCTCTGTGTAGCCCTGGCTGTCCTGGAACTCACTCTGTAGACCAGGCTGGCCTCAAACTCACAAATCCACCTGCCTCTGCCTCTCAAGTGCTGGAATTAAATGCATGCACCACCACTGCCCTGCTCGATATCTGATTTCTTGGACAGGTACTTGCAGTGTAAAAGTGTTTTATGGTCGCGAATTCAGAAAACAGCAGCAACTGTTTCTCTAACACACCTGGAAGACTGGGAGAGGACATGTCTTAGTTGGTCCAGGGGGTCAGCCACTGGATTGGCATAACTTTCTGAACACAGCGGTGGCTTTGTGGCTGATGTTTACATACTGGGAATTTTTGTTCATCAGAAGTAACACTGTTTTGCATGGAATAAGAATGGGGCAGAGCAGGGCTGGAGCGATGGTTCAGCAGTTAAGAACACTGGCTACTCTTCCAGGGGATATGAGTTCGATTCTCAGAACCCACACGGCAGCTCACCACCATCTGTAACTCCAGCTCTAGCAGAGCAGGCCCAGCCCCCCCATTCTGGTCTCCACTGGCACCTGGAGTGGAAGTGGTACGCAGACATATATGTGAGGCAAAACACTCATACGTGTAAAATAGGAATAGATACAACTGGTGGACGAGGAGGAGGAGGGAGAGGAAGAGAAGAGGAAGAAGAGAAGGAGGGGGAAGGGAGGAAGAGGAGGAAGATGAAGAGGAGGACAGAGAGGAAGAGGAGGAAGACGAGGAGGAAGAGGAGGAGACAAGTGGGAGAAGGAGGAAGAGTGCAGAAGGTTAAGGAATTCATTTCCTGATTTGAGAAATTGAGCAGCTGAGGGAAAAGTCAGCCTCATTTGAATTTGGAAGATTTGCAGCACCGGGCAGGGATGAAGAAAGGAAGGCAATGAACTTGCTGTGGATCCTGCTTTTATTCAACCTCTTGCCCCTCAGAGCCCTATTTCCTTCTCTGCCTCTTCTTCCTCCTCTTCCTCCTCACATTAAAAGAATTGTTGGAACGAGAATTCTTAGGGGGGAAAACCAATCCAGGATTTTGCCTCTCAGACATCAGTCTTGAGTATATTTTCTAGACCTGATTTGTTTCAGTGTCCAGAGGTACTGATTAGAAAGTGACCCTGGGAACACACTGCTCCTCACTGTGGAAACGGTAGGAGCCCAGCAAGAGGCCGCTTGGATGTATGTCTGTGTTAAACCATTACAGGCCGAGTGCCTTCATGAGATTCCCTTCACCTAATAGTTTTCCAGGGTAGTGATGAAAGGGTTCTGTCAATCAAGTCTGAAAATCTGCTTAACATCCTAACTGGGGTTAACTCAGTGCAACCGCTCAGGGGCCACGGTCCCTGGTCAACATCCTAACTGGGGTCAACCCGGTACAGCTGCTCAGGGGCCATGGTTTTGACAACAACGAGCTGCCAGGCAAATGCGTCATTAGAACGGATGCCCACCGCTGATACATATTTTTAATTTAAAAGAATGTGTCCTGAAAAAGTGTTTGCATTACACAAAGCTGCAGGACGACACTTCTCACATCAGAAGCCAACAGGAAGCTAGGCAAGCTGAGGGTATTGCCACAAGGACCCCAGGGAGGGACTGCAGCAGGGGCTTGTGTCTGTCTTAAGTGTCGTGGAGTCAAGATGGCTCACCTGTGCAGGGGGCTCAGCTAATTAGTGGGGAGAGGAGAATGACAAAAGACTTACTGTAAAAGAACAGCAATATGTCATAATACAGAAAGCCTGCGACGGTTAACCAGCATTGAGAAGAAGAGAAATCCTAAAACCAGCGCAGTCAGTACCTGTCTTCACAATCTATGTCACCCTCTCTGAGTTTTGTTCCCGTTAGGACCTCTAGGTCAACCAATCAGTTGCAATCACAATTTACTTTAGAATAAAATATTTATCCTTTGGTTTCATGGATGGAGGCAGCTACATTCAAACACCTCACATTAAAAAGGATACCAGGAGGTTAACGTACTGGGGAGAGCTAGACAATCTTCAAACAAATTCCATTTTCTAGAAGGCTTCTGCAGGATACCTCCAAAAAAGGAAAAAAGGGCAGAATAAACAATCGAGTAAGACACTCTGTCTCATCCAGTGAACTCTCAGCAGAGAGAGTTCTCTGAGATTACGCCAAGGTGGGCAACAAAGCAGGAAACTGAGGCAGCACGGCTATTAATTAGACTCCAGTGTAGTAGAAGGTCCCCATTCCGAAGCAAGTTGGGGAACTTCACAGGGAAGGAGAAGAAAACATGGGCCGTAGAACTATCGTCAGGAAAGTTTTAATGAGGCTCTCTGGGCATCAACTTCCTAGCAACCAAATGGCTGTGGTGGCTGTTAAGTCACGTGGCATTAACGTGAAGGGAATGGCTGTGAGTCACATGACATGCTGTGAGGTCACGTGGCATGCTGTGAGGTCACGTGGCATGCTGTGGGTCACGTGACAATAGCAAACAGGATACTGTGAGGTCATGCGGTGGGCTGAGGTCACGTGGCATTAACAGGAAGAGATGGCTGTGAGGTCACGTGGCATTAACATGAAGGGAATGTTTGAATGTTCTAATTTCCTTCAGATTCACTTTCAAGCGTTAATTGCATAATTTTTCTGATCAAATGAAAAGGACAAGCATATGCAAATTTGTCGTGTGATTGCTTGACTGCTTTGGCCCATGCTTCTTTCTGCTGTCTGGGTTACACACGCTGGCACCTGCTCCCTGTTGGTTGKCGAGGACATTGCTTTTAGGATGAGTGTAAAGGATGTGTGTTAATGACATTTCATGCACTAAGCCTTGTACTGAGCTCCCCACGAACCACAACCCAACCCCACAAGCCCATGGCGTTGCTGGTGTTTGTTTTATGTGTAAGTTTATAGGGAATGCTAGTAGAAGGAAGATGGGCTAGCTCGTGGCAGTTCTAACTGGCCGAGTCTATTCACGTGGTGCTGCTCCTTTGCTGCGGGCCTATGACGTGACACCTTTGAGCACCCCCTCAGACAAGCTTGAGAGTCCTACACTTGGCATTTTCTCCACAGCATTTCTAGGAAAGGATGCTGTACTGGTTACCTTTCTTGTCATCGGACCAAATTCCCTAGAAGCAGCAATGTAAGGGAAGAACGGTTTGTTCCATCTCACAGTTCTAAGGGGTCCAGTCCATTGTAGAGTAGGGAGCTGAGCAGCCGGAGTATAAAAAGACTGKTGACGTAAGTCATCAGTCAGGAAGGAACAGGGGCAGAGGCAGGGCTAGAAAACCTCAAGGCCCACCCCCGAGAGGCCCACTGCCCCCATCGAGGCACCAACCTTCGTGACTCCTCAGCCTTCAGTCGAGGCCAAGTATTCAAACCTGTGAAGAGACACTATACATTCAGATCACAACAGGTGCACATCTTGTGCCCCAAATAAGCGCTACCTTGGGTGATTCTTGGACCCATTGAAGAAACTGCTGCCATTGAAGAGGGAACTGCTCACGAAGGGAAGAGCTCYAGCGCCAGGATCGACGATCTAGCTGTCCAATTTGTCTGATTTGGCTCTCGTGCTTACTAACCATGGCCAGGTATCTCCTCAGAACATCCCCTCTCCCTCATGGGGGACACCACACAGGGCTATTTTTAAAGATATTTAAATATTCCTTTTCACATTCGCGTAGGTCTCGTGGCACCCTCCTTTAGAAATTAACATTTGCGATTCCTTTTCAGACATTGCCACTGAGAGCCTCAAAGGGAAGGTTAGTGGCTCTGTGACACAGACAAGGAAAAGGGCTCAGAAAACTAGAAGGACTTGGGCCAGCGAAATGGCTCAGTGGTTAAGAACCTGTAAATGAGTAAGTGTACTCTAGCAAAGTGAAGAACATTTTGATTGAATGCGATGCGTACTTCATAGGCTATGTTGAAAGCACTAAGTGTTTCCAAAGGAGAGCAGCCTACAGGGGCAAGGGCAACCTTCACAGAGG
>BDUI01001496.1:7353-24209 GCA_002335545.1 Apodemus speciosus
CCCCTCATGGGGGTCACTCAGGTCTGCCCTAACCCATAGCTTTCTGAGCCTGTTTCTGAAGTACATGGTGTCCTTCCATCTTGGGGGATGACCAAGGGCAGCAACAATCAGTTGTGTGTTTTGGGAGTCTCTGAGACAGTCCTCATCAACAACTCCAAAAAAGTTTCTTATTTTAAAGATATTCAGAATAAAATGCATTTTCACAGTTCTTTTTAAAAAAGATTTACTTTTATATTATTCATGTGTATCCAAGTGCTTTTCCGTGTTTGCCAAGTGTGTTCAAGTGTTCCAACATGCAATGGTGTTCTTATGGAGGATAGAGGACAACATTCCAGGCATCATGCTGGTCAGTAGTCTTGGTGGCAAGTGCCTTTGCCCACTGAGCTGTCTCATTTACCTAATGTCAAACTTCTTAAACTTTAAAAGTAAAACACTGACTCCTTTTTCAAATGTTGAGTTAAATTTCTTTTACTAAGATAGCTATGACCTTCAGGTGGGGTGTAGCATGACCAGAAAAACACATTGTCTCTTATRGAACTCTAGATGGGTCACCCCAACCTGCTAACCTTGCCTGTTCCCAGACAGGTATTTAATGGTTACAAGAGCTCGTAGGGTCAAAGCCTTGACTTGGCAATCCTTAATAGGCTAGCTAGGTTGGATACCTGTCTCCTGTACTCAAACAGACAATCAATAATGAAAGGTGGAAGAAGGGGTTATCCAAAGTGAGTACACTGGAAAGAGGAACAAATGAGGAGGTCCAGTGACCCACCCGTGTGTCCTTAGGGACATGAGGTTTAATGTTGAAAAGAGGGTAAGACGTGACCTGACTAAGCAGCCCTAAACAAAGTATGGTGCAACTCACCTAAGCCCCCAACATCTGAGTTCTGCTCCATCCTGACATATGGTCTGTTAGTTTGTCAGAACACTTGAAATCTCTTTTTGAGAGGTGAGTGCCTTCTTGGGCTGCAATGAGGCTGTAGCCTTTCTTCCTCCAACATGAACTCTTGGTGAAGTATTTATTCTGTGGAGTCTGTGTCTTCAGGAGTTTGGTAGCCAGAAGGAAGAACACATGTCTTCCTTCTTTTCGAAGATACTTTTTTCGAGTATCTCTTCTGCCAGACAGTTGAAGATGAATATGGTCTCTATCTAATTTCATGCTTTAGACCTTTTAGGATAAACAATCAATTTAGGAGAAAAGTGGCTTCTTGATGATGACAGAGGCATCCTCACTTCAGGTGACCAGTAGCTTGGGAGCTAGATGCCTAGAAAAATAGTGGTCACCAAAGCCACCCTGGGTTGCTAGCTTCTGGGTTCTTTGTCACATGTGAACTAAAGAATGAATTTAGACATGTATGAAAAGAAGTTCAAATGTCTGAAGAAAGAAATTGAAGAAGATACCAGAATATGAGAAAATGTCCCATGTTCATGAATCCAAAGAATTGACATAGTGAAAATGGCCGTCTTACCAAAAGCAGTCTACAGAGTCAATGAAAATCCCATCAAATTCCAACACAATTATTTACAGACCTTGAAAGAATAATACTTTGCATGGGAAAACAAAAAGTCCAAATAGCTAAAACAATCCTGTACAATAAAAGAACTTCTAGAAGTTTCACTGTTCCTGATTTCAAACTGTATTATAGACCAATAGTAATAAACACCACACGGTATTGTCATGAAAACAGAGAGGTTGATCAATCAAATCAAGTTAAAGACCCACAAACCTATAGAGAGCTGACCTTTGATAAAGAATCCAGAAGTATACAATAGAAAATAAAACAAATGGTGCTGGTCTAACTGGGTGTCTGCATGTAGAAGAATGCAAATGGATCCATATCTATCACCATGCACAAAACTCAAGTCCAAGTGGATCAAAGACCCCAGCATAAAATCAGATACACTGAACCTTATGTAAGAGAGGGAGTCCACCCTGACACTTCCTAGAGGGCCAGAGGCTGGAGAGCCCAGAGACCCACGATAGACCCACACACAAATGAGAGAAAGAAGGTGATGAAATGGTTCCTAAGAATACTCGACTGTACTCTTAAATTGGAGCCGAGCCCAATTGTCATCAGACATGATTCATCCAGCAACTGATGGGAGCAGATTCAGAGATTCCCCCAGCCAAACATTAGGAGGAGCTCGGGGAATCTCATGGAAGAAGAAGAGAAAAAAATTGTAGGATCCAGAGGGGTAAAGGACAACACAAGAAAGCCAGATAACAGAATCAACTAACCTGGGCTCATAGGGCTTACAGAGACTGAATGGACAACCAGGAAGCCTGCATGGGACTGACCAAGGCCCTCTGCACATATGGTACATTTGTATAGCTTGCTCTTCTTGTGGGAATCCTAACAGTGGGAGCTGGAGCTGCTGGCCTTTGGGATCTTTCCCTGCATTGGGCTGCCTCATCTAGCTTTAAATAGTAGAGGAGGTACCTAGTCTTACTATAACTTGATATGTCATGGCTGGCCCATTTCTGAAGAAAAACATAGGAGGAGTGGGTAGGGGGAAAGGATAGAAGGGGGCAGGAATTGGACAGAGAGGAGAGAGGACAAACTGCATTTGGGATGTAAAAATGAAAAAGAGTGAATTTGATGAACAATACAATCCTTCTTAGGAAGGATGATTACAGACTCATGGATGAGAACCTGAGAGCTGGGAATAAAACTGGTTCCAGTGGAGGTCCTAAGAGAAGTGCTGCCTGCCACAAGGTTTAGGGGTTAGTCTGGATTTTCTGGGTGAAGGCACTGGAGTGAGCAAGCTGATTAGTCTGGTGGTTTACTGTGAGGTATCTGTGGTGGTTTAAATAGGAATGCCTCCCACAGGAATGTGAATGCTTAGCCACCTGGGAGTGGCACTGTTTGAGAAGGATTAAGGGCATAGTCTTTTTGGAGGAAGGTATCACTGGAGATGAGGCATTGAGATTTAAAAAGCCCATGGCAGGCCCCACCTCTCTCAGATCAAGATGTAGCTCTCAGCTACTTTGTTAGTACCACATCTGCTTGCCACCATGTTTCATCCCATAATGACAATGGACTCTGAAACTGTAAGCAGGCCCCCAATTAAATGCGCTCATTTATAAGAGTTGTTATGGTCATGGTGTCTCTTCACAATGGAATGATGACTAAGACAGTGTCCATGTGCTCTTCTACTGCAGTTTATGGACTGGAGTTTAGGGTACGACCTCAAACATCCAGGTAGTTGTATAAAAACAAGGGAAAAATAACAAGAAATCAGACCCAGAACTAGATACCCCAATCACTTCCTGTTGTTTTTGGTCTCCAGCCTGGACAGAAACAAGGACAAACTTTGGGCCAAGAACAAATATCAAGATCCCTCTCCCCAAAGCTGCCTTTCCAAGTTCCATTCTCATCACTAGCCACTGAAAATATCTTGAAAATAACTGTAAATGTTTGATATTGAACACAAGCTGTGTCTAACAGCTCTTCCTTCACGTATCCTCATAACAGAGTTCATGTCATCTTGGGCATAAACCCACTCACCATGGAAAGTCTCTATTGAAGCCACTGGGTCTCCCACCCAGTTCCTGTCCTGTCCTCCTCCAAACAGTAAAAAGTACAAGTAGGGTGCTTTGTCAATGTGGGATTATCAACTTTCAAGCAGGATAAGATGACATAAAACAGATTTTTACATGAGACTTAAAGTAAACCAACCCATGGCAGAATGGAGGGCACTGAGAGACACTCTGAGGAGTGTCACAGCTTGAGGAGTCAGTACAGCTCAGAAGCTTTTAGGGGTCTTGGCTGACAGCTGAGAACAGTTCCTCTCTGAGCATTCTGCAGGTCCTCAACAGGAGAAGCAGGAGGAGCAGGTCTGTCTCCATCAGGTCTCCAACTTTAACTAAGGCTATGTAATAAAAATGCCAGGAGCAGCCATAAGAAGTCCCTTTGGGGTTCTTGCTTATGGTTGTCAGAGACTCTCCAAATATTACAGACTATTCCTGTTGTCCTTGCTTGCCTCTCAGAGGTGAAAGGAAAGTGCCTATTGCTGAGGATACCATGAACTTCAGCTACAGGGTCCGGATGAACTGAGCTGGATTTGACCTGATAGCACTGCCCCTGACGATTAGCTTTTATATTAGCAGGAGGTGCTATGGAAATGTCCAAAGGAGGGAAGCAACCAATAATCCTAATCAGCTATGCTGCCTGTGAACCACCATGGCCAGCATGACATGATAAGCAACGGTGCAGTAGTGGCATGCATACACAGACAGGAACTAACACCTCTCTAATTAGACTTACGGCATCATCCTCTCAAGGGAACAGCTCTTCACCTGGTTATACAGTGTCAAGTGAGCATCCCTGAGATCCTACGTGGAAGAAAACATCCTGATAGAACATACTATGTTTATATATTTAGGAATAGACATATACTTATATATGTAAATATGTCTACATGGAACAACAACTAAAGAAAAAGAGGCCATAAATTTGATAGCAAGGAGGTATATGCAAGAGGCTGGGGGGGAACCAAAGGGAATATAATGTAATTATACTTATAAAAATAAAAATGAGTATAATAAAATTGTAATTGTGTTTATGGAGCTTCGTACTCCAAACACATGTCTTTGCAAATACAGAGCCCTTCCTCCAGTGTTGTCTGAAGCTTGGGTGACCGCTGAAGTTTGCTTATTTTTATATAGCTCTGCAAACACAAAAGGGCTTTTACTTTTGGAATGAAATTAGTCTTGCCTGTGATCCACAAAAGCAGAGCATATTTGGCATCCTTCAGTAGTCTGAGAAAACTCCAGAGACTGATAAGCTGGGAAGGTATTTTAGGCCCATGGAGAAGGCATGAGTTTTTGTTATGCACTTTGGCCTTTGCTTGCTTGCTTGCTTGCTTGTTTTTGTTTTGTTTCCAGGGCAGGTAGATGCAGACTCTTCTCCCTAGACTATTCAGCTGGAGTAAAATTACTTCGGGACATTAAACTTGTCTTTGGTTTGTGTCTGATTTCACACCATAGAAACAGGTCTTTCAACCTTCTCCAAGTCCACATTGGTTTCTGGCAACTTCTCTGTAGGCAGGAGACATGGTAGACTGATAAGTAATCTTTCTCAAGGATTTTTTTTCCTTTGAGGTTGCTACTACCATTTTTGGTTTCCTGAAAGCCAGTCAACTTTGGAAAATAAAGAAAAGTCCAGTCTCTCCAGAATGACAGATGCTGTTGGCTGCCACTGTCCTGCCTCTGATCCACAGCAAGGAGATGTTCCACAGGCTCTGTGTGGCACTCTGCAAAGTGGCCACGGCCCAAGAAGGCAGCAGCAGTTTTGTCTGGATTGGTGTTTGCAACCGGAATCTTGTCCACAAATATTAGTCTGTGCCCATCTCCTCTGGAGAATCCGACGAAACACCTGGGAGCAGTTCCCAGTCTCACTAGGACAACAAAGGACGGAGAGGAGATGAATCTCTTCTGTGGAGTGAGAAATTAGACATGGTTACAGGCAACATCTGACAGTGTGTTACAAAGTGTGGTCGTGAAGAAAAGCTCAGGGTGCTGCTTTGGAAACCAGGCGTCTTAGTTTTTAGGAAGTCAAGGAAACTGTGGGTTAAACTTGTGTTTCTTGTAACCAGACTCTGAGAATCTTTCACAGGCTAACGTGAGTCCTGAAATTTCAAGCAAGCTGTAAATCCTTCTGGTGTGGAATCTTCTTAGAACTCAATGCATCTTCTAAAACCACTTCTGCTACTACTGGAAACCCTGATGCACAGTTAATTTAAACAAGTACAGACAGAACTGTAGGTCTGTGGTAGGTCCCTCTTTGTGTGAGTGTATCCTCTTTGGGTTTGATTGTCTTGGTTAGCTGATGACCTCTCCACTGCTCTCCTGCCCAGTTCTCACTCCATTGCCAGCTCTACATTTCCTCATCCAAGCCTTCAATCGGAACTGCACAGACTCTTTAGATGAATGGTTCTCAACCTGTGGGTTCTGACCCCTTTGGGGTTCAAAAAACCATTTCACAGGGGTGGTATATCAGATATTCTGCATATTTTCATTATGATTCATAACAGTAGCAAAATTAGTTATGAAATAGCAATTATGAAAATAATCTTATGGTTGGGGTCACTACGACATGAGGAACTACATTAAAGGATTATGGCGTTAGGGAGGTTAAGAATTACTGCCTTAGACTCTCAATCTGCTGTGTTCCAAACCAGATTTTCAAGTACRGGGCTACTGCAATAATTTCTAAGGAGATTTTTGTGGTTTTCTGCTATACCCAACAAATGCTCTATCAATATTCAATTCTTTATGCCAGATTCTCTGTGTTTCATTTGCTATGAATCGATAAAGTCACTTTCAGATCCCCCAACCATTGCTGTGTAAATCTCTTACTTTCACACATGACAATCATTTTCTGCTTCCGGAGATGAGAGGTGTCCACCCTCAGATTCTTAGACACACCTAACTGGCACTTGTTCCCCATTTACTCAGCCTTGAATGTTCCTTTTGGCTCCCAGTAAGCGTCTCTACATTTGTCAGGCCTCTAGTTTGATCATGGCGTGGCCTCTCAGTCCTGCCCCAAGCTGCTCTTCCTGAATGTGTGGTACCGGTTTATGCAAAGTATGCCTTTGTTTTCTGGTATACAGAGGATGCTAGGAGCCTAGAGGCTAGAGGAGGAGAGGACTTTCTGCTTGTCATCGTCCTATCACCACAGCATTTCCCCAGCTGTTAAGGTCAGAGCCCGCATGGCCCTGACAGTGTTAAAATCCTGGTCTTGGCCATCCCCCACCTGGAAATTGTGATGTTTCATCTCAACAGTCAATTTGATGAAATTTAAAATCCACTTGAAGATAGGTCTTTTTGAATATGTGTGGGAAATTGTCTTGATCAGACTAAACTAGGTTGGGAGTCCCCTTGCTGTGGGTGCCATCATTTCTTGGCTGGGATCCTGCACTGTGTAGAGAAGAGAGCATGAACTGAGGGCAAGCACTCTCTACTTTTGTTGATTTCTGACTGAATGAAATGTGACTAGTTTCAAATTCTGGTGACTGTGACTTCTCCATTGTTATATAATGCTGAGCTGTGAGCCAAAGTAAACTCCCCTTTCCTGGAAGATGTTTTAATCTTAGCAACAGGAAAAGCAGTTAAGAGGTCAAGAGGAACGTATGGCTAAGTAAGCAGGCATGGTCAAGGTGTGATCCTGACCATTATCATCGTTTGTTTTAGTTCTTAGTGGGTGGTGGTCTAACAGGTTGCCAGAAATATGTGGAATCTCAGTCTCGGAGGCCAGTTTCCCATGTAGCCAGCCCTGACTTCCAGCCCTTTTTTTTTTCCTGAATGACATTCTTGAGAAAATTCCAGTACCATCGGGATCTGTTGCCCCTGTAGCCTGAAAACCAAAGGGAAGAACAGAAGTGTCACTCCAGAGTCTTCAGTACTGCTGTAACAGTTCTAAGAGGCCTGGCAATTGGTGCCTCTCCCTGGGAGCATAGGGTTAGCAGTCCCTGGAAGTACTAGAAATCGTACTCAAAGACTGGAAGTTAGGTGTGTAGGCAGTAGCTGGCAGAGGCCCACCTCTACAATCATTGTCCAGACTGAAAGGTACTCCTGCCTCTTAAGCCAGCATCAGCAGGACTCAGTTCTCTTTGTCCAAGATGATATTTTAGGGGACAGTGTTTTCCCTAGTTTCTAGAAGGTTCTGGCAGGTCTCAAGTAGCCAGTGTTCCATACAGTTATTTCCTCTACATTTCTTCTGTTTGGTATTTGATTTTCTTTCAGTCCTCCAGTGGCCTACAGTAGCACTTTCTCTGCTTAGGCTGGCTGCTACAGGTAGAAGCCAAGTGAACTGTTGCATCTGCCTCCCACAAGGTCTCCAGACCCAGCATGGTTAATGCATGATCTAACTCTACTAGAACTTTGAATCTGAAGAAGACTGAAAAATTAGCAAAGATGGAACAGACCTGTCCCAGCAGAGGTTGTTGAGTTGGTGGTGGTCGTGAAGGTGGAGGTGGTAGTGGTAGAAGTAGTGATGGTGGAGGGTGATGGTGGAGGTGGTAATGGTGGTAGAAATTATGGTGGAGGTTGTGGCGGTGCTGCTAGAGGTAGAGGTAGAGGTAGAGGTAGAGGTAGAGGTAGAGGTAGAGGTAGAGGTAGAGGTAGAGGTAGAGGTAGAGGTAGAGGTAGAGGTAGAGGTAGAGGTAGAGGTAGAGGTAGAGGTAGAGGTAGAGGTAGAGGTAGAGGTAGAGGTAGAGGTAGAGGGTCTGGTACTGATGGAGGTGGTTGGTGGTGGAGAGCTGGTGGTGATGGAGGTGGTTGGTGGTGGAGGGCTGGTGGTGATGGCGGTGGTTGGTGGTAGAGGCTGTGTTGGTAGTGGTGGTTGTGATGTATCACTGGCTTTATGCTCCTTGTTAGGCATTCTTTCTAAGTTTCTTATTGCCCATCCAGGTTCTCCAGATGTCATCCAAGTCTGATTTCCTAAATGGTATGTCTTAGTTAGGGTTTTACTGCTGTAAACAGTAACCATGTGAACAGATGCCATGGCCTATGCAAGTTTTATAAAAGGCAACATTTAATTGGAGCTGTCTTACAGGTTCAGAAGTTCAGTCCATTATCATCAAGGCAGGAGCATGGCAGCTAGCAGGCAGGCATGGTGCAGGAGGAGCTGAGGGTTCTACATCTTTATCCAAAGGAAGCCAGGAACAGACTGGGAATCCTTAGGCATCTAGGAGGAAGATCTCCAAGCCCATTCCCACAGTGACACACTTCCTCCAACAAGGCTACACCTTCTAATAGTGCCACTCCCTGGGTCAGGCATATACAAACCATCACATTCCACTCCCTGGCCCCCATAGGCTTGTTCAAACATGAGTCTGTAGGAACCATACCTAAACATAGCATAATGCAAAATACATTTAGTCCAGCTTCAAATGTCCCCGTAGATTATAGCAGTCTCAACAGTGTTAAAAGTCCAAAGTTCAAGGTCTCTTCTGAGATTATTCCAATTACTTAACTATAATTCCCAAAAGCAAGACAGGAAACCATC
Source organism: Apodemus speciosus (assembly GCA_002335545.1). Lineage (NCBI taxonomy): Eukaryota > Metazoa > Chordata > Mammalia > Rodentia > Muridae > Apodemus > Apodemus speciosus. Next base: position 16,362 of record BDUI01001496.1, read on the forward strand.
TGGGAAAACTCCAAACTCTGCATCTCCATATCTGATGGCAAAACAGTCTTCAGATATCCAACTCCTTTTTCATCTTTGTTTACTGCAACAAGGTTCATTCTCCTGGGTTGGTTACACTCTCTGTTAGCAGCTTTCCTTGGCAAGCATCCTGTGGCTCTGGCATCTTTAACATCTTGGGGTCCCCAAGTCAGCTTCACAGCTTCTGTTCCAATGTCTGAGATCCACACATGATCTTCTGTGCATCTCCAAAGAGCTGGTGTCACTTTTCCAGCTCTGTCCTCTGTAGCACTCCAAGTTCAGGTTGCCACTCTTCTGCCACTGTTGCTCTTGGTGGTCATCCCATGGTACTGGCATCTCTAATATGCTGGGGTCTTCCACTGCAACTAGGCTTTACCAAAGCCTCTTATAGGCTCTCTTCATGGTACCAAGCCTCAACTCCTTTGCATGACCCCTTCAGTCCTGGGCTGTCAACTACAACTGAGGCTGCACTTTCACCAGGGGCCTTCCATGGCCTCTCACAGTGCCAAAATTCAGCTGTTCTTCATGAGGCTGTCCTGCCTTCAAAACCAGTACCACCTGGATGATTCTTACACGTTATCAAGTACAGCTGCAGCATGAGGTACAACCTTGGCTATCTCTGGAATATAGCTTCTTTGTGCTCTCAGAAAACTTTTCCCAGAAAATTTCACCAAAGTGATGCTGGTCTCTTCTTAATCACCACTAATTTCTTAGCTCCAGCTAACCAGCATCAATTGTCCCAGTAGTCTCCTTCTCCTCTCGAATATAAAGCACATGGCCGAAGCTGCTGAGTTCTGCTGCTTGCAGGAGCTGGAGCATTGGCCCCCTTGTTCTATTATGTTATCACTAGCTTCCTTTCTTCCAACTCCTTCACTGCTGCCTAAGATCTTGCTCCATAGACTGACTTTGAACTCAAAGATCTGCATGCCTGTCTCCTAAGCACTGGGATTAAAGGTGTGGTCCACCAACCCTGGATTTAAGTGCTTCTTCACCTAGAATTTGCTCCGTTCTAGGCTGGCCTTGAACTCAGAGATCTGCTTATCTTTGCCTCCTGGGATTAAAGGCTCGTACTACCTTGCCTGGACCCAAACTTAGCTGGGTAGAATATTTCCCCAAGGTCACCACTCCTTTAATTCAATCTAATATTCTTGAATTCAGCTCCATTTCACTTCCCGGAGCCCCTTTAATTCTCAAACTCTATATTCTGTACTTTTCTTTTCTCAGCTTGCTATGTTTGTTCAAAATGTTCTTCATCAGACTTAACCAGAGAATAAAGTCTCTGTTGGGCTTTTTTTTCATACTTCCTTTGTAGATGCAATTAATATAAATCTCTTTACCTTAGTCTTAGGCAGTCTCTTCAGACAATGGCAAAAAGCAGCCATGTTCTTCACCCAAACATCACAAAAACAGTCTCTTGACCACATATTAAAGTTCTCCACTGAAACCTCTTGGGCCATCAGGCCTACACAGTTCAATGACTATCAGCACCACTGTCTTCCATATTCCTACTATGCTGGCCCATTAAGCCCCATTTAAAGCATTCCACGGCTTTCCAATTCCAAAGTCCCCAAATCCACATTCTTCCAAACAAAAGCATGGTCAGGTCTATCACAGCAATACCCCACACCTTGTACCATTTTCTGTCTTAGGGTTTTACTGCTATGACAGACACTATGACCAATGCAAGTTTTATGAAAGACAACATTTTTTTCTTTTTTATTAGATATTTGTTTATTTACATTTCAAATGGTATTCCCTTTCATCATTACTCTTCCAAAAAAAAAAAAAAACCCTATCCCATCCTCCCTCCCCCTGATCAACAACACCCCCCTACTTTCCTGACTGGTATTCCCCTTATCTGGGGCATTGATCCTTCACAGGACCAATGGACTCTCCTCTCATTGATGTCTGAAATGGCCATCTTCTGCTACATATGTAGCTGGAGCCATGGGTCTCTCCATGTGTACTCTTTGATTGGCAGTTTAGTCCCTGGGAGCTCTGGGGGTACTGGTTGGTACATATTATTGTTCCTCCTGCAGGGCCGCAGACCTCTTTAGCTCCTTGGGGGACCCTATGCTCATTCTATTGTTTGGCTGTGAGCCATGGGTATTTTGATCCACCTTCCAATAAGGATCAAAGTATCCACACTTTGGTCTTCCTTCTTGAGCTTCATGTGGTCTGTGAGTTATATCTTGGGTATTCCAAGCTTTTGGGCTTATATCCACTTATCAGCAAGTGCATACTATGTGTGTTCTTTTGTGATTGGGTTACCTCACTCAGGATGATATTTTCTAGCTCCATCCATTTATCTAAGAATTTCATGAATTCATTGTTTTTAATACCTGAGTAGTACTCCATTGTGTAAATGTACCACATTTTTTGTATCCATTCCTCTGTTGAAGGACATCTGAGTTCTTTCAAGGTTCTGGCTATTATATAACTATGAACCTGCTATGAACATAGTGGAGCATATGTCCTTATTACATGTTGAAGCATCTTCTAGGTATATGCCCAGGAGTGGTATAGCTGGGTCATCAGGTAGTACTATGTCCAATTTTCTGAGGAACAGTCAAACTGATTTCCAGAGTGATTTTACCAGCTTGCAATCCCACCATCAGTGGGGGAGTGTTCCTCTTTCTCCACATCCTCACCAGCATCTGCTGCCCCCTGAGTTTTTGATCTTGGCCATTCTGACTGGTGTGAGGTGGAATCTCAGGGTTGTTTTGATTTGCATTTCCCTGATGATTAAGGATGTTAAACATTTCTTTAGTTGTTTCTCAGCCATCTGGTATTCCTCATTTGAGAATTCTTTGCTTAGCTCTGTACCCCATTTTTAAATAGGGTTATTTGATTCTCTGGAATCTAACTTCTAGAGTTCTTTGTAAAAAGACAACATTTAATTTGAGCTGTCTTACAGGTTTGAGGTTCAATCCATTATCATCAAGGCAGGAGCATGGCAGCAACCAGGCAGGCATGGTGCAGGAGTGGCTGAGGGTTCAACATCCTTATCCAAAGGAAGCCAGGAACAGACTGGGAATCCTTAGGCATCTAGGAGGAAGATCTCCAAGCCCATCCCCACAGTAACACACTTCCTCCAACAAGGCCACACCTTCTAATAGTGCCACTCCCTGGGACAAGCATATACAAACCATCACATTGTATCCCCAGAACATCTGTATCTCCTAGAACATCAAGTTCCAGATGTAGTGAGAGACCCATGGTCAAGACCAGAAGTGGCCAATAGAGGAAGATACCTGACACCACACTCTATCCTGCAATCCTGCAAACGGACATGCATGCACACACACACACACACACACACACACACACACACACACACACACACCTCAATTTAAATCTGGATTCTTCATGTAAAAGAAATACTTTGTATTTRGTGTTTCTGTCCTATATATAAAAGTCAAATGACAAAGGAAAAACCGATTTTGTAAAACAGTCTCCACCCCTTGACTCACATAGCCGGGAATGGCAGAGCAAGAGAGCTTCCAAGAGACAATTTATTATCCTGTATCTACCCTCAAGGTCAACGGAAGGCCTGACATCTTCTGGAGGAAGTTAAAATGATGGCGAAAGAATGGCTGCCAGGAACAGAAAGGAATGTGGAAACATGGACAGACCAGGGACATTAAATAATGGCTGCCAATTCTATAATGCTGCTTCTAACACCCAGGCATCAAAAGTTACTCCAACTTCAAAAGAGTCCATTTCTTACAGTTAGCAATAATGACCATTGCTGCCCACAGCCTTTTAGCACCCTGTATATTTCTTAGTACTTTGTAGATTCAATCAAGAGGCGAACTTGATTGAACACTTGCTCTTTAATTATCCAATTTTTCCATGAAGCATGTCTCAATTAGGGCACTCCTATGGACCTGAGGCACTAGCACTCTTTGGGGAATGCACTTCCTGGGGTGGCTCCGAGTTCAGCTGTCCCAGTAAGCACAGCGATGCCCTACTTGGGTATTCTTTGGTACCGACTATTCCTGTATTTCTGTCTTATGTAGAATCTGAAAACTTTCTCATAGGGCTTAAGATGTGCACTACTGTTGAGGTCCCAAGAGGCAAAGTCAGCTGCTAGTCCCAAGTGTCTTGGAAGGGAAAGGAGACAATATGGAGAACTTTTGATTTCCTTTTTGGTTCAGTGGTTTCTAAACGTTGCAAAAAAGAATTGCCTCAGGGTTTGGCTAAGTGCAGAACTATGGGCTTCAGAGCAGTGGGCTTCCTTTGGAAAGAAGAGAGGGGAAGCCAGAAACTGACAAGTTAGAAAGGCATTGTATCTGGGCCTAGCAATTCACACCTGGAAATCTGGCACTTGGGGACTGAGTCAGGAAGATTGAGAGTTTAAGGCTAGCCTGGATGCTTCATGACTTGTCTCAAAAACAAACAAACAAACAAACAAACAAACAAACAAACAAATCAAACAAAGTCAGTCACCACCTCCCCGAGTCTAACTTACCCAACCAAATGATCAACAACAAAAGTAATCCAAGCACCCTAGTGGTGTCTCATGCACATTTTGAGCAACAGGGCAACCATCTTCAGGAGTCACTTCTGTGGTATATGAGGTGGCCATCAGTGGACGCTGGTGGCCCTGGGTACTACTGTTGTGAACACAGTTGTTGGCCAAGCTTTTACGTCACCGCTTATGATTATGTCTTTTTCCTGTTTTGTGTGCACAGCTCTGAAAGGTTACTGAGTATGTACCACAATGAAGAGTACCAATGCATCAGGTGAGTTCTGAGAAAACAGATTATGGAATAGGTAGGTGTCAGAGTGAGAGAACAATTTTCTTCCTTCATTTTAAAGTTTTACTCCTGCTCTTATTAGTAGAGGTGCTGTGCAGGGAAGCTGTTTGTAGCCAGTTGCAGCTCATGCATAGGCGAGACACTTCTGAGTGAGGGTTTGTATTCACTGCACTGTGGGTCCTGGATGCCACTCCTAATTCAAAGTTTTTATCATGACCAAAGTGGCTGATTTCATCTAGCCTCACTGCTGGGGCTTTGGACAGCAATCATGTTCAAAAAAGTAATATAATCATGAGCCTAGAAAAAAGTAGCATGCCATTATTCTCCCCAATAGATTAATAACTATAGAAGACAAAATAAAGAACAACCCTGACCACAGGGCATCTTTTGATCTGTTTTTCATGATTGAGCACTGCCCCCCCCCCCCCCCAAAAAAAACTCAACCAAAAAAAAAGCCCCTTAATGTGTGGTACTGGACTTGCCATCACTTTTTGCAATGGCTTTTGTCCCGGAAACACAGAAACCCCAGAGTAACAAGAGTCAGACATTCCTTCCCCTGTAGTAGCTGTTTTGTGTCATTTACAAATTCAGACCATTGTACCTGTCAAATTAATTTAGTGAAGAGTCGCAAGTTTCAAACTCCAACCTTTCTCCCTTTTAGGAAGCAGTACTGTAACTAAATGTTTAGTAACAAACTAAACATTTCAAAAAATGTCATTTGCTACACGACAACCAAACAAGTGTACTGTGAGCCTGGTGTTGGTAAGAGCTAGAAAGCACTTCAGTTGCTGTCAGAATATCGAATCTTTTCTAACTAAAAATAAAAAACAGGAAGTGAGGTATAGGTCCCAGCACCTGGGCAGAGGCAGGAAGATTGCTGTAATGCTAGCTCTGGCCTGGGCTAATATCATCCAAACCAATGGACCAATCCCTGAGAATGCTTCCATGCAGGCACTTGGATATGGATGCCAAATGACTTCTTCAGCATCAGTCCTAAGGAGCCATCAGCTTTAATACTCCTTCCTTCTTCCCTCCTGTCCTTTTACCCATCTTCCCTCCCTTCTTTCTTCCTTCCCTTCCCCCTCCTTTCTTCCCTCCCATCCTTCTTTCCTCTCTCCCTCCCTTCCTTTTCTCCCTCCCTCCCATCCTTTCTTTCCTCCCTTCCCCCTTCTTCTTTCCTTTTCTTCCTCCCTTGCTTCTTCCTTCATTTCCTTCCTCACTCTCCCCCTCTGTCCCTTCCCCCATCCTTTCTTTCCTTCCTCCCTTCCTTCTTCCTTCCCTTCCTCCCTCCCTCCCCATCCTTTCTTTTCTCCCTCTTTCCTCTATTCTCTTTTCTCCTTTTCTCCCTTCTTCTGTTTCTTCTCTCCCTTCCTTTCTTCTCTCTATTCCTTTTTCTCTACTTCCCTTCCCTCCCTCCCATCCTTTCTTTCTTCCCTCCCTCCCTTCCTTCCTTTCCTTCTTTCCCCTTTCTTCCCTCTCCCTCCTCCTCCCAATGCGGATGAAGCATCTTCTCATTAGACCTTTGATGGTCTGTCCGACAAGAAGGATCTAAGTGGGGGATGTTCCCTTTGGCACTGAAAGCTTGTATCCATATAAAGCTTGTGCATCCTTTATCCAAAATTCATGGGGCCAGACATGTTTCAGATGCTGGATGTTGTTTTCAGATTTTGGAAAAACTACGTGCATCTAAATAATGAGATCTTATAGATAAGATACTATTTATATTTCATATATACCTTATATACATAAATCAAATTCCTTATTTTTTATTAACTCTTACACAACTACTTGTCTTCTGACTTGTTGAAGCAGTAAGTGAGACAACACTTGCCACAGCAATGGCTGTCAATGTGGCTGCCCTTGAGAACTCCAGCACCACATTTATCAGAAGGACACTCTGGAAGAAGTCAGCACAGCCAACTTAACCTTCTTCCTCTTATGCTTATTATTCTTGGGAGTTGTGTTAGACTTCTTCCTTTTCTTAGCACCACCACGAAGTCTCAACACAAGATGAAAGGTAGACTCCTTTTGAATGTTGTAGTCAGACAAAGTGCAGCCATCTTCTAGCTGCTTACCAGCAAAGATCAGACACAATCCACCTATCAAATGCTGTCCAACAAGAAGGAAAAAGTGGACCCAGGTTCTGGAAAGGCCCAATGCAGCAGTGCAGGGGAATACCAGAACAGGGAAGTAGGAAGTGGTGAATAGGTGAACAAGGGGAGGGAAAAAGACATATGGGAAATCTGGGGGGCGGGGAAACCAGGAAAAGGGAAATGAAATGTAAATAAAGAATATATCCAATAAAAAAATAAAAAAAATGTTAGAAAAAAAAAGAAAGTAGCTCAGATACAAGCCTACTGGCCAGCTTATGGAGGCATTCTCAGAAGACGTTCCCTCTTCCCAAGTGTGTTAAGTTGACAGCCAAGGTTAGTCCCAAACTAACCTTGCTTTACACATTCAGTTAAAAATTTTGGAAACATGAGAGGAGAAAAAAAGACTGGAGTTGCAAAAATCTGATGCTCATTTTAACAAGATCTATGGTCTACTCTTACCTCTATCCCTAACTGCACTTAAGTAGTTTGTATCACAACCCTAGTTCTGAAGACTTGATGAGGAACTGTTCACAGCTGTGTGACACTTTGTTCCTTGCTCTTTATAAGCATCTGGCTTTGTAGTTTCCCAGTATGAGAATATTTCTATTCTACTAGAGTATATTCTTCCAGTGACTTCTAAGCATTGAAAATTTTATGGAGTTTCTGAAGACCAATTCCCTCCATGAAAATGAGCAACACTTTCCAAGCACCATACAGGACTTGAACATAATGTGTTCATTAACTTGAAAATTGTTAAATGTGTTCACTTGAGTGCACAGAACTGAGCATAGCACAGGTTAAATATTCTTAATTTAGAAAATTCCACAGACCTTTTGGATCCTTCATCGTGTCCAAGATTCTACGCTAATATCCACTTATCAATGAGTGCATGCCATGTGTATTCTTTTGAGACTGGGTTACTTCACTCAGTATGATGCTCTCCAGCTCCATCCATTTCTCTAAGAATTTCATTA
>BDUI01001496.1:86698-97209 GCA_002335545.1 Apodemus speciosus
AATGTTTATAATTCCACTTTCAATCAACTTAGAATTATTTTTATGTCTAACATTTTATCTGTAAAATTTTCCATGATAATCTTCAATTTTGAAATGTTTTTCTATATATTTCTTCAATTTTCTCAGAAATATTTTCCTTGTAAATCTTCAACTTTATCAGAAAATGTTTATAATTCCACTTTCAATCAACTTAGTAATACTTTATACCTACCATTAATATATCTATATAAAAATTTCCATGATAATCTTCAAAAAAACAAACAAAAAACCCCAAAAATCAAAATCAAAGACAAATAAACAAAAAACAAACACAAAATCCCTCCAAACCAAAGCCAAAACCAAAATCAAAACCGAAACCAAACCCAAGCCATACCACAACAAAACAAAATAAAAAACAAAACACAGAGAGTTTTGGCACACACCTTTAATTCCAGTACTTGGGAGGCAGAGGCCAGACAGCTCCACAGTGAGGTATTGGGGGAGGAGGAAGACAGACATTCTTCTTGTCACATGGATGCTTCTATGTTCTGGTCCTCACAAGCTGAGCAGTAAATTCTAAATGTAGAGATGAAATGCTAGTGCTAGCTGTTTAAATAATGTTAGTTAAATTAGATTCGATGTAGAGCATTTGTCAGGTGCCTTTCAGACAAAGGCTTACATGTGTTTCATGTTCTGAATAATTGATCTTTTACAAAATTAAGACAGTCTTCAATGTTTTTCACTCTTTCTTCCACAAATAAAGGCATCATGGACTGAAGTCAAATAGGTTTTGACCTGAAATTTCGCAGCTGGAGTTTGGTGAAAAGGCTTAGTGTGTAAGTGACTTTCATTAAACTGGTTGTCACCCAGGCTAACCTCTGACCTTCACACATGAACAGTAGCACCCTCCCAATGCCCAGCACACAGATATATAGAAACGTAATAAAATTCATATAGATTTAATTCTATGGTTAATTATTGCTTAAAGTATGGTTGTATGAGGCATCACTGAATGTCTTTATTAGTGTAAAGGCCCTTCCAATGCCATTTATTTATTTATCTCTTTATTTATTTATGACATTATTCCAACTCTGAACTATCATAGCTATGAAGACCCAGGTAAAGAATGACAGTGTTTTAAATCCTTGTGTTTAGAACAGAGAAGACAATTATGCAGCACATAGTTTTTGGCCACAGCAAAGTCTCACAGATTAACTATTTCTAAAGTTATTTTTATATTGATATTTAGTGCTGTATATTCTAAAATATGCTCCTAAGAAGATAAATTTAAGGTAAAACTGGTAGATTTTTTCTTTTTTCTTCAAAAAAATTTTTTGAGATTGTAATATAGTTACATCATGTCTCACTTCCCTTTCGATCCCCCAAACTGTTCTCTTTTTCAAATTCATGGCCATTTTTATTTCATTGTTATTTGCATATGCATGTATTCCTAAATATAGCCAGTTCATTTTTTTTGTATTTGTTCAGGTCTGACTATTGGTTTGAATAAMMAGTTGGTGTGCTCTTCCCCAAGGAAGACTATTTCTCACATTATCAGCATTTCTTAAATGTCTGTAATTATAATTTTCTTTTGCAATCTGAGTAAATTGTAATAATTTTACATTCCAAGATAAAAATAGACATTATAAAAAGAAGACATTTAGAAGATGAAATTATACAACCTTTTCATATTTCAAATCAACTTTTGCTTATAATTTAGATATTAAATCTCATTTATAAAACTGAAGAGGGAGGAAATTATTTGGCCTGTTACCATCTTATATTTGCTGATTGAGTCCTAGTCTCACTGATCATTGGGGACCATTAGATTTCCAAAGATGACACTGCATATCATCCTTCGTCTGTCTGACCACACCACAGAGGTTTCTGTTATTCTACTGTGATAACTTGTGTCTTGGGTTCCCAAGAATCCCTTAGCTCTCAGTGTTTCCTAACCTTAAGAAGTACTTTCTTATTACTTAGAATCATTAGTTATACAACGGACTATATTTTGACAGCTATGGCAATAAAAGCGAAAAGGATAGCCAGACAGATCTGAGAGAGTGCAGACAGCTACACCATGTAGGAAATATTGCTTCCTTTATGACACTACTTTGAAAGCACCATGCACAGCTACCTGCAAGAGTAAGAGTGCAGCCTGATACATTTTTTTTCTGTTTTCCCACTGAATATCAATAAGCAAAGATATCTGACAGAGAGGTTGATCTGCAATAGACCATATACCCCAGAGATCATAACCTTTAATACTACAGCTTCTAAACAGTTCCCTGCTGCTTGTCAGAGAGGTCAAGAAGAGAGAGTTCAGTTTCTCTCTCCTTGAATTTGGGCATGTAGTTTAGAATACTTTAACTGACCAAATGTAATGTAATTGGGTCTTCTGAATCCAAGTCATTAAAAAGGAAAGCTGCTTCTCTTATTGAAGGGTACTTGTATCTACAGTCCTCCCGAGTGAATAAAAATTTAAGTACTCCATGGCTACAGTGTTGGAAGAAAGTCAAGCCCACCATGTTATGTGCTCTCAGAAAAGTCAGAAAAAGCATAACCACTTTGTAGTATTCTAGAGAGCAGTCCCTAGTCATTTATTACAATGCTAGCTATGAGGGAACACTTCCCGGGCCTTGAGTCCCCAGCTGTGCTGTCTTCCCAGCAGAGGAGTATCATTAAGAAGAGACAGTTTTGCTATGCACAGATTTCTCAGTCCTTAAGCACATGAAATGATTGCCTATTTAAGCAACGTGGGGGATAGATGTTACACAACAGTAATCATCAGACTAGACTGGGTTCTAACTTAATGAATATGGCAGGATCTTCTGTCCTATTCAGTACTTAGTCTCGTCTAACTTGCACCTACTCGCACCTAAACAGTGTGGTGTAATATATTTTAAACAATTCTTTCTGTTGCTCAGCTAGCTTTCTGTTACAAACCATCTTCAATGATTTCATTTGTCAGGTAAATACATGAACTTAGAATCACTTAGAGTATTATAAATGGCTTTGATAGGAACATTGAACTGTATGTACAGTTTTTTTATGGGATGGAAAGGTTTATTTTGGATCATTTTCACAAGGTTCCAGTCCACTGTCATTTTGCTTGTTGAATTGAGCATCACGTTAACTCACAGTGGGAGCACATGTCATTCAAGAGAATCTTCTGGCTTTATGGTGGCCAGGAAACAGAAAGAGGTTGAGTTGGGTATTTCATAAAACCCTTCAAGGGCATAACTAGTGACTTCCTTCCTTCCACTAAGTTCCAACCCTTAAAAGGTCCATCACCTCCTAATAGTACCACAGATGGAGGACAACTACTTCTACTTCTTTTTTTTTTCTTTCTTTTAATTGGATATTTTATTTATTAACATTTCAAATGCTATCCCCTTTCCTGGTTTCCCCTCTGGAAACCCAGTATCCCATCCTCCATCTCCTAGCTTCTATGAGGGTGCTCCCCCAACCACCCACCCAGACCTGCCTCTCTACCCTGACATTCTGGTATACTGGGGCATCGAGCCTTCCCAGAACCAAGGGCCCCTCTTCCCACTGATGTCCACAAGGCCATCCTCTGCTACATATCATATGCAGCTGGAGCCATGGGTAGCTCCATGTGTATTCTTTGCTTGGTGGCTTAGTCCCTGGGAGCTCTGGGGGATCTGGTTGATTGACATTGTTGTTCTTGCTATGGGGCTGCATTCTCCTTCAGTTTCTTTAGTCCATTCTCTAACTCCTCTGTTGGGGACCCTGTGCTCAGTCTGATGGTTCGCTGTGAGCATCCACCTCTGTATTTCTCAGGCTCTGGCAGAGCCTCTCAGGAGACAGCTATATAAGACTCCTGTCAGCAAGCACTTCTGGGCATGCCCAGTAGTGTCCGGTACTGGGGACTGTATATGGGATGACTCCCCAGGTCGGGCAGTCTCTGGATGGCCTTTCCTTCAGACTCTGCTCCACACATTGTCTCCATATTTCCTGCATTTAGAATTTTGTTTACCCTTCTAGGAAAGACTGCAGCATACACACTTTGGTCTTCTTTCTTCTTGAGCTTCATGTAGTCTGTGAATTGTATCTTGGGTATTCCAAGTGTTTGGGCTAATATTCACTTATCAGTGCATACCATGTGTATTATTTTGTGATTGAGTTAACTCACTTAGAAATATAATTTCTAGTTCCATCCATTTGCCAAAGAATGTCACATTTTTGGTATACATTTCCCTGTTGTAGGACATCTGGGTTGTTTCCAACTTCTGGCTATTATGAATAAGCCTGCTATTAAATATAGTGGAGCATGTGTACTTGTTAGGTGTTGGGCCATCTTCTGGGTATATGCCCAGGAGTGGTATAGCTGGATCTTCAGGTAGCACTATGTCCAATTTTCTGAGGAACCATGAGACTGATTTCCAGAGTGGTTGTACCAGTTTGCAATCCCACCAGCAATGGAGGAGTGTTCCTCTTTCTCCACATACTTGCCAGCATCTGCTGTCACCTGAGTTGCTGATCTTAGCCATTCTTACTTGTGTGAGGTGGAATCTCAGGGTTGTTTTGATTTGCATTTCCCTGATGACTAAGGATATTGAACATTTCTTTAGATGCTCCTCGGCCATTCAAATTTCCTCAGTTGAGAATTCTCTGTTTAGCTTTGTTCCCCGTTTTTTTTTTTAAATAGGGTTATTTCATTCTCTGGAATCTAACTTCTTGAGTTCTTTGTATATATTAGATATTAGTCCACTATTGGATGGAGGATTGGTAAAGATCTTTTCCCGATTTGTTGGTTACTGTTTTGTCTTATTGACAGTATTTCAGCCTTACAGAAGCATTGCAATTTATGAGATTCCATTTGTCAAATGTTCATCTTAGAGCATAAGCCATTGGTGTTTTGTTCAGTAACTATTCTCCTGTGCCACCAATGTGTTCCAGGCTTTCCCCCACTTTTTCTTATTTTCCTGTTATTTTTGATATTTTTTTTTATGTTTGTGTGGCTATCTTCTTTTTGGTTTGTTGAAAGAAGAATACTTTCTTGTTTTTTCTAGGGTGTAGTTTCCCTCCTTGTGTTGGAGTTTTCCATTTATAATCCTTTGTAGGCCTAAATTTGTAGAAAGATACTGTGTAAATTTGGTTTTGTCATGGAATATCTTGGTTTCTCCATCTATGGTAATTGTGAGTTTTGCTGGGTATAATAGTCTAGGCTGGCATTTGTATTCACTGAGGGTCTGTTTGAGATCTGCTCAGGATTTTCTAGCTTTCATAGTCTCTGGTGAAAAGTCTGGTGTAATTCTGATATGGCTACCTTCATATGTTACTTGACCTTTTTTCCTTACTGCTTTTAATATTCTTTCTTTGTTTTGTGCATTTGGTGTTTTAATTATTATGTGACAGGAGGAATTTCTTTTCCAGTCCAGTCTATTTGGGGTTCTGTTGGCTTCTTGTATGTTCATGGGCATCTCTTTCTTTATGTTAGGGAAGTTTTCTTCTATACTTTTGTTGAAGATATTTACTGGCCCTTTAAGTTGGGACTCATCTTTCTTTTCTATAGCTATTATTCTTAGATTTGGTCTTCTCATTGTGTCCCGGATTTCTGGATGTTTTGGCTTAGAAACCTTCTGCATTTTGCATTTTCTTTGACTGTTGTGTCAGTGTTTTCTATGGTATCTCCTGCCCCTGAGGTTCTCTTTTCTATCTCTTGTATTCTGTTGTTGATACTTGCATCTGTGACTTCTGATCTCTTTCCTAGGTTTTCTATCTCCAGGGTTGTCTCCCTTTGTTGTCTTTATTTATTTCCATTTTTAGATCTTAGATGGTTTTGTTCAATTTATTCACCTGTTTAGTTGTGTTTTCTTGTAATTCTTTAAGTGATTTTTATGTTTCCTCTTTAAGGGCTTCTACCTGTGTTCTCCTTTCTTTCTTTAAGGGAGTCATYTATGTCCTTCTTAAAATCCTTTATCATTATCATGGGATGTGATTTCAAACCTGAATCTTGCTTTTCTCATTTGTTGGGGTATCTGGGACTTACTGTGGCTGGAGAACTGGGTCCTGATGATGCCAAGTAGCCTCGGATTCTGTTGCTTACATACTTGCCTTTCCTTTTGCCATCTGTTTATCTCTGGTGTTAGCTGGTCTTGCTGTCTATGACTGTGGTTTGCCCGTCCTGCAAGCTTGTGGTCTAGTACTCTTGGAGATCAGCACTTTCTGGGTATAATTTGGGTATGGAGAGCTGTGGCACAGAGTCAGCTCAGAGGTGCTGACAGAATCCAGAAGGGTCCTGTTCCCGGCTGTTCCTTTGTTTCTGTGTCTTGATGGCTCCAGGTGGGTCCCTCTGAAAAGAAGTAGTGGTCTTACCTGTGATCACAGTGTGTCAGCTCTCCTGGGAACCCAGGCTCTTGACACATTTAGAATCATCTGACAGCTGGGATCATCAATTGAGAAAATGTTCCATAAGATCATACCTCATTCACTTTTTTTCTCAAACATTTCTTCTTCTTCTTCTTCTTCTTCTTCTTCTTCTTCTTCTTCTTCTTCTTCTTCTTCTTCTTCTTCTTCTTCTTCTCCTCCTTCTCCTTCTCCTTCTCCTTCTCCTCCTCCTCCTTTCTTCTCCTTCTTCTCCTCCTCCTCCTCCTCTCTCTCTCTCTCTCTCTCTCTCTCTCTCTCTCTCTCTCTCTCTCTCTCTGTTATGCTCATGATAGTTCTGGACTAAGGCCAAGAAAGGGCATTGGGTCCCCAGAGTTGTTCTACAATTAAGAACTGGCAAGTGAACTCAGGTTCCCCTGAATACCAAGGGGACATGGCCACTGAGCCACCTGACTGGCCCAATCATTTGCTTTTTCAAATTAAGAACCTGTTCTAGGATAATTACTACTGAGGATTAGTGGAGTAAGACAGAGGAGATTTTCTTAATTTTGTGACCCAGTTCTATAACCAAAAGATGAGGACTGCATATGAAACATCAAAGAGATAGGCCACTTTTACTGCCGGGCAAGGCCTCAGCAATAAGCTAGTGGTACATTCTGTTCTGCCCATTACTTCGTCATTAGGAAAGCTTATTTGTAAATCATTTCTATCTAATAACATTTTGTTTGTGGGTGGAACTTAAAACAAAGCTTAACCATTTATCGCCAGAAAGGGATAAAAAGAAACCCTGTCATAAACACATAACTGTTTTTAGTATCCATTAAACAAGACCAATATAAACTTTCATGCATGAAATTATATTTAACTTATCAACATTTCAAGACAGATGTATACTTTAATGCCATTTATCCATGGGAGGGAGCAAAGTTTTCAATGTTTGTTTCAGATGTCCCATGAACTTACTTTTTTTGGTTATTCACAATTGTATTGGTCAGATTGAGGTTCAAGACACAATGGAAAGTACACAAATGAAAATAAAAGTATCACCATTGCCTGAAGCTTTGTAATTAAAAAAAATTCATTGTTTTAGTTAGGATTTTACTGTTGTGAAAAGACACCATGACCACAAGTATAAACAAAACCAAACAAATTTTAAGTTGACTTTTGGCAGTGTTATAGTAATTATTCTCATTTTCTGGGCATTATCAATGCATAGAAATTTAAAATTCCAAGCTATAATAATAACATCATATGTGAAAATATGTATTGGAACCATCACTTCTGAAATTGATACACATAAAAAGGACAAAACAGATGAGCTCCGTGTCCTTCCAGTAACTCATTGTATGAGGCAATTTTCACAGCTGTGGTTCTTCATTACTGGTAAAAAAGGGGGGAAATGGATCCCCACGTAGCAGCATGGAAAAATTATAAACCAGAAAATTGAACTCTCTGATAGGTAGTAAAAAAAAGTTATATATTTATGGCACTGTCTGGGGAAATGAAAATTCCAATTTTGAACTGTTGTGACAGATATCAAGAAAGATAAATTTGAATCGCATTACTGTTTATTGAACACCTGTGATCATCTTTCATATGTTAACCCATTTAATTCCTCAAAACTCTCTGTAAAATGTATTAGCCCAGATGAGGCTCATAGACATCCAGATGATATATGGGATCACCCACTAGAATCCCACTTATTATTATTTTTGGCACTTTTAATGGGGACTCGTCAGTAAAGAAATAAAAAAATTAACTACCCCACACTTAACACAAGTAATCTATTTCCAAATGTCATCAGTTTGTGCTTGTAAACAATTTGTCTTTCACTGTTGAGTCAATTAAATATGAATTGTACATACATACATACACACACTGAATGTATGAACAAACATACAAACATGCAATACATATACGTATGCATACAAATGCGTGCACACATGTACAACACACATACATACATGTACATACAAATACACACATATACACACATAAATGCATATGCATACATACAAAGACATGCAGTTTTATATTGAGTATGACTGGGATCTAATGGTAAGAAGCCAGGAGTGACTGGCATGACTTGTCTGATCCATCTTCAAAGATAAGGGCATTCTTGAAGAGGAATTATCCCTCTAGAAGGAGGTTTAGGATGAATTCTAGAGGAATGGTACAGGACTCTTTCCTGGCCCACTTCAGGGACGCATGCTTTCCTGTTCCCCAAATGCCAATTTGCTGTGCTTTGGGGCAGTAGGTCCTAAAGCCAATTAATCCCACAAGCAATGATTTAAATATCCAAACCTCTGAGCTCTGTTTACAAGACCTTCTGCGCTTTCCTGAGATCATTATGTGTCTGCACTTGGCTTCCTATCAGCATGGCAGCCTCAAAGAAGTTGTATTCTTCTATGGCAAGCTATGGGGACTCTCACAACTTATATTCCATCAAACAAGAGAAAAGTGGCTTCTCTTTTCTTGGCCTCAGAAATGACATGACACTATATTGGTCAAATCCTTCTAAGCCTACATACCTAAATGCAAGCTATGAGAAACTTAACCCTCTCCTCTTAAGTTTGGCTGAATTAGTTTGCTGACCAACTTGTCAAATGATGGAGGAACAAGATGTATTAAATTAAAAATTATTGAATACATTGTTGTGTTCATAATAGAAGCTACAGCAGTTATGGCTCTAAATTCAGAATGTTTTAGTATGAAAATATCAAAGCAATATAAGCTCATTTACAGCTTTAGTCAAGGAAACTGGAACTTGTTATGCGTGTTAGTATCTGCTGTGCTACACAGTGTACAAATTAGGTCTGCATCAAGCTCCTGCACAGCTTTACCTCCCTCTTTGTCTTCTTGTTCTCCTTATGCTCATGACTGGAGTTCTTCCAAGTTCCCCTACAATAGCGGTTCTCAGACTTCCTTCCTAACAATGTGGCCCTTGAATACAGTTCCTCATGCTGTGATGACTCCCAACTAGAAAATAACTTTTGTTTCCACTTCATAATTGTAATTTTTGCTAATGTTATGAATCATAACATAAATATCTGTGTCTTCTGATAGCTGTAGGTGACCACTGTGAAAAAGTCATCAACTCAATAGGGGTCACAACCCACCAGTTGAGAACCACTCACTGCCCTATACGAATAGAAGTTCTAGTTCATTCTGTCTCCATGTACAGGGTGGCCCCAGCATGCTGGATATTAAATATAAATCCTCTTGCTTTATGCATCGATTCCTATCTCCACGTGGTCCACTCCGGGGGGTCTCTCCAGGTGCCCTTGTGTTT
Source organism: Apodemus speciosus (assembly GCA_002335545.1). Taxonomy (NCBI): domain Eukaryota; kingdom Metazoa; phylum Chordata; class Mammalia; order Rodentia; family Muridae; genus Apodemus; species Apodemus speciosus. The sequence continues at coordinate 96,321 of BDUI01001496.1, forward strand.
GGGGCATAGATGTTCAGAATTTATCAAGCTCCTGCCAGAGACAGCAAGACCAACTAACATCAGAGGTAACCAGATGGCAAAAGGCAAGCACGAGAACCCTACCAACAGAAACCAAGGCTACTTGACAACATCAGAACCCAGTTTTCCCACACAGGAAGTCCTGGATACCCCAACACACCAAAAAAGCAAGAGTTGGATTTAAAATTTCATCTCATAATGCTGATAGAGCACTTCAAGAAGGACATATGTGACTCCCTTAAAGAAATAGAGGAGAACATGGATCAATAGTAGAGGCCCTTAAAGAGGAAACATAAAAATCCCTTAAAGAATTACAGCAAAACACAAACAAACAAGTGAAGGAACTGAACAAAATCAACCAGGATCTAAAAATGGAAACAGAATCAATAAAGCAATCACAAAGGGAGACAATTCTGGAGATAGAAAATCTTGGAAAGAAATCAGGAGTCAGAGATGTAAGCATCAACAACAGAATACAAGAGATAGAAGTAAGAGTCTCACATGCTGAAGATACCATAGAAAACATTAACTCAACAGTCAAAGAAAGTGAAAAATGCAAAAAGCTTGTAACCCAAAACATCCAGGAAATCCAGGACACAATGAGAAGACCAAACCTAAGGGTTATAGGCATAGAAGAGAGCGAAGATTTCCAACTTAAAAGGCCAGTAAATGTCTTCAACAAAATAATAGAAGCAAAAATTCCCTAACCTAAAGAAAGAGATGCCCATGAACATACAAGAAGCCTACAGAACTCCAAACAGACTGGACCAGAACAGAAAGTCCTCCTGTCACATAATAATAAAAACACCAAATGTACTAAAGAAAGAAAGAATATCAAAAGCAGTAAGGGAAAAGGGGAAAGTAACTTATA
>BDUI01001496.1:113279-135987 GCA_002335545.1 Apodemus speciosus
AATATAGAGGTTAGAGCTAATTGTAATTTTAGGAAGTAATGTATACGAATTAGATTTATCTAAATGATTTGAAACATTGAATTTCATAATCTGACAAGACATTCTTSGTGTTAGTGAAATAATCTCAGCAATGCATAACTCTGTATGATGACTTGTTTCTCAAAATTAGAAGTAACAGGTTTATTCTTTAAGGAGAACTTTATCAGAGATGACATCAAGGGACAGACTATCTTCCAGGCCTTAGGCTACAAAGAATAAATGACAGGTATGTCCACATAGTAGCCAACATTTCAGAGCTGTAATTTACAGATATAGTTATGAATGTCRTCAAAATTTATAATAATGAAGTCATACTTCAGGGTAATGTCRTCATACTTATTCAACCTGTCAGCAATGTATCAGATTGACACTAGCAAGTATAGTAGAAAATCAAATGACCAAGTGGATAGTGCTCTGAATCTGAATGTTCAATCCAGGAAATATAGACGATGAAAATCAAAGTTCACAATCACTCTATTAAATCAGACTACATTAGGCTACAGTAACAAATAACCTCCAAATCTCAGAGGAGTAAAGAATATTATTTCTCTCTAAACCCATTATAAACTGAGAGGAAGCTCTGTGCATCATAGTAAAGTCCAGAGATCTGCCACCAAGATAGAGGCTATAAGTCATAATACCAGAGGGGGCAAGAGAGTTTGGAAGCCTTTGAGGTCTTTGCACAGACACTTGAGGGTTACAGAGGTGGTATGGTCAGTTTTGCTCCCCATACACTTTATATATTTGTCCCATGACCAACTTAAAATGAGCTATTTATTATTTAACTACATAATATCTTACTATATAATCACAGCTTTACTTTATATTTCCCTAGTAATTAAAGTTTGTCCACACATTTTTCCAGCAGGTTTATTGATAAATCTTTCCTAATGAGCTGCTCACAAAGGTTGTACACTCACTTTCATTGTTAAGTTCCACCTACTGTGGCATACTACACTACTATATATGTTCTGGATACAAGTTTCTTGTGTAAAATATGTTTTGTCAATACTTCACAAGTCTGCCTTAGCCTTTCAACTGTGTCCATATCAGGAAAACACTCCTTCACACGTTCTCCCCAGGAAAACACCATCCCATACAACTGGCTCTCCAAAGAACCCTTACGTTTTGACTTCAACAATTGTTGAAATTCTCAAACAATTCAAACAATCACACATACAGCTTATGACATGTACTTCTAYTCCCCATCAGGAATAAAACTATACTAACCGAAAGTGATCCACATATGCCATAAACTTCACAATTTCCTATTCTACATTTTGCCTTAAATGCTTGTATGTGTTAAAGAAAGAAATAAAATACTCTATGTCTTTCAAGTTTATCTTAATGTTTATTGTTTCTTTCACTGTTCAAATTTCTCTGTAGCTCCAAGTCTCAATCCAGCATTTGTCTTCAGGCCTAAGCACATCTTTCAACATCATTTGCAGTGCAGATATGCCAAGGGTAAATCTGTTAGATTAGTTTTGATTGGAAGTGTATTAATTTCACTTTCACTTTTCAAAGGTAGTTTCACTGGATACGAAATGCGGCCTCAACAAGCTTCTCTTTTTGGTTTGTTTCTGAACATACTGCCTTCATGTCAGCTATTCTGCCTTGCTTCTGATCACAATTAACTATAAATCCCCTCACTGTTAACTGTGTATAAGTAAATTTTCTCCAATTGCCTTATTTTGAGATTGTATTATATTGCATTCTCTACATCTTTACTTCAGCAGTTTGCCTATGATACCCACGGGTTTTTGGTTTTGTTTTTGTATTTGTTTTTCTGTCTTATTTTTTCTGTGTTTGAGATGAGATATCACTGTCACCCAAGCTGGTCTCAAACCTACAGAAAAGTAATCCTCCTGCCACAACCTCTCAAGTACATGTGGCCACATGTATCATCAATCACTGTATGTGGTTAAAACATATTTATCCTTGGAACTTTCTGAGCTTCTTGAACTCACAGGTTTATGTTTTTTACCAATTTAGAAAAAATCATAACAGTCTCAAATATTTTTTCTTCTTCATTTACTTTTCCCTTTTGCAATGCAAACTATACTCACTTTGAAATGGTAAACTCTTCAATGCTTCCTCCCTACAGCTCACTAAGGCTGTAAGGTTTTTGGGTGACTGTTTTTAAATGACTGCCCTGCTCTGTTGACTGATGATCATGTTCACAGACTCCTTCTTTTACGATTCATAATCTTATATTAAGCATATCTATTTCAAATATGTTATATCATATAACAAAATTCCGTCTTTATATTTTCTATTTGCTCCCCTTTTCCAGTCTCCATTTCTCTTGAGATTACTCAGCTGTTCAATCATGATGAAAGYTTTTTTTCTGCCCATAAAAATATATACAATAGCTTCAAAATATCTTTCTGTTAATTATGACACCTGAGTCATCTTATTGTCTTGTTCTTTCATGTGTCTTCGATGGGTTTCTGTCCTGTGGACATGTTTATAATAATCATCTTGCACTCTTCTGCCTTGCTGTGAAGATCTCAGAATTGAGTTCTCAGCCACCTCTGGTCAGTCTTTCTGGCCATCAATATTGGCGCTGGCTTATTAATTCCTGACCATCCTTTTCTCCTTGGCCAAATTTGTCCAATTATTTATAGGTTTGGAGCTCCATATATTTGTTGTATTTAAAATATTTCACAGAATGAGCTTCAGTGTTAAGACCAATGGAAATAAAAGTGTGAAACCACCCGAACTCAGTCTTCTGCTTTAATGCCCTCATCTGTATTCTTGGCTGAYTCTGGTCATAAGAAAGTTGCTTTCCTGACCTCTGTCAGTCATCTCTTTGGGGAGAATGTTCAGACAAGCACTGTATGTTGATTATAAATGCTTCCCAAGCCCTGCAACTGTAGACACAGCCATATGAAGATATTTCCTRCATGGTCAGAAAACCACTGTTGAAGACACTGCCTGTTATGTTCTTCAATAATAAAGTTGGAGAAGTCCGTGTTTTCTTTTCATTGCTACCTGGGGAGTTTCTGTGAGACTCGACTTCAGAAAAAAGCAAGTTTTCATCAAGTAGAAACTGTGTTTGCATTGCCAGGAATCTTAATGCATACATCACCAAAATTGGATCTAAAGATAAATGCGGGGTCCAGCTCCACAAGACTCAATCTAAACATTCTCTATTTATCATGNGAATACCCAAGATACAATTCACATATCAAATGATGCCAAAGAAGGAAGAAGAACAAAGTAAGGACACTCTGGACCTTTGTAGAAGGGGAATAAAATACTCACAGAAGGACATACAGAGACAAAGGGTGGAGCAGAGTCTGAGAGAAAGACCAGCTAGAGACTATCCCACCCAAGGATCCATCCCATATAGTTACAACACCCAGACAGTATTATCAATGCCCAAAAGTGCTTGATGACTGATGCCTGACATAGCTGCCACCTGGGAGGCTCTGCCAGTGCATGAAAAACACAGAGGGGACACTCTCAGCCAGCCATTGAAATGAGCACAGGGTCCCCAATGGATGAGATAGAGAAAGGACCAAAGGAGCTGAAGGGGTTTGCAGCGCCATAGGAGAAACAACAATATGAGTCACCAATACTCCCGGAGCTCCCAGGGACAAAACCACCAACCAGAGTACACTTGGAGTTATCCATGTCCCCAGACACTTCAGCAGCTGAGGATGATCTTGTTGGACATCAAATGGGGGAGCGGCCCTTGGTCCTGGAAAGGCTTGATGCTGTAGTGTAGAGGGATCCCAGGACAGGGAAGCGGGGTGGGCTGAGGAGAGGGTTTACTGGGGAAGGGGAGATGCCTTATGGGTTTTCGAGGGAGGGAAAATAGGAAAGGAGACAACATTTGAAATGTAAAGAAAGAATATGTCTAATAATAAAAAAAGAGTGAATGGGTCTGTTGCCGAACATTCTATAATTCTCAGCCCAGGTAACACAGCGTATCCATACAGTCTTGTTCTCTATGTCCATTTAATTTGCATCCAATTAACCAAATTTTCATTGTTTGCCATGAAGTTAGGACTACAGTGCTTGTGGTAGTCAGTCTTACTTGAATTGCATATTTTTATTTTTGGGTAGGGTGGGACTGCCAAGAATGCATGCTGTTCCTGTAGAGGTTGGAGTACAAGGTATAGAAGTCAGCTCTTTTCTTCTACCATGTAAGGTCCAGGAATTAAACTCAGGTTGGCAGTGAATGTCTTTATTAAACCAACTGGCCAGTTCTATGATAATTAATCTTGTCACCTTAATTAGATCTGGAATCAGTCTAAAAGATTTGCTTCTAAGCAATTCTAGGAGGGTATTTCCAGGAAGGGTTAGTTGAAGAGAGAAGACCGTCCCATGGCACCTTTCAGCCACCGTTCAGTTGTAAAGAACTCCACAGAGAACTCCAAAGCAGTGCTACTTTGCCTGACACCTTAGGTGGGGATTAGAGGCATCCAGTTCCGTAGACTCAACAGATCAGCTTCTCATCCCGTTCAGCATGCAGATGGCCATCGCAAGGCTACCTAGCCCCATCATGTACGCCAATCTAATAAAAGTATTTCTATCATAAGATAGTCCCTCTGATTTTTCATTTTCCTTTAATATTTACTGATGTTTATACATGGCATTGATTTTGACATTTGCTGTGAAAATGTTATCTTTTGACAGCAAAATGAACTCTTCAAGACTAAGAAGATATAATTACTTCAAAATGACTTGAGGTTAAACAAGACTTTAACTATCCAGTTCCATGAATATTAGCATATGTAAGAAGAAAAGCTGCAAAATTCAAGTTGAAAAGATTCATCAGAATTCATGAATTCATGGAAAAACTCATTGGGAATAAGTGGAAAAGATTGTTGGAGCTGTGGCGGAGTGTGCTATGCCTACAGGGGTTATTTATTTGAAATTTGTCACGCATGTGCCATGTGCATAGGTCTTTTAATCTGTCCTATGTGTGCTGAGGCTGACGCAAAGCAATTAAATCTACTCAAAAGAGCTCCTTCTCGCTAAAGTGATTTCTAAGCTGACCTTGGCCAGCTTGTCCTGCGGCTGTTGAGATCACTCAGCTGGCAGCTGTCTGGGAGAAGAAGCACAACAACCCCTGCGAGGAGAACAACTCTAAGAACCTCTAGAAGGTTCTGGGAGAGACTAAGACAACTGGAGAATGCATTGTAGTACTGTGAAATACAAATTACCTGAGAGAAGCAAGGTGTGTGTCACTCCTAGAAACCATCTGAAGTTGTTAAAAGAGCTCTCGTACTCTCTTGAGGTGTTCTCTCTTGATTTGTGGGTGTAGCTCAATATAGTAAAATTGTTTATCCTTTAAAAGCCTAAATTTGAAGGAAGCAGTTTAATAAGACATTCTAGAATGTATTAGCATGCAGTCCCACTACTGCAAGGGTCTGACATCATTGCCTCCTATGTCTTCCTATGAATAAAAGCTTCATGACACAAATTATCCTGGACATTAATAGTTACAATAAGTTGGCATGAATTTCAGTAACTTTTCTCCACAAATTGTATTATTCTTTCAAATTGGTGTACTCTGTATATTTTATCAACTGATGAAAGAAAGCTCTGCTTGTAGGTGACCAATTAAAAAATTCTGTAAGCTGAAAATTTGTAGATTGAATATGCTTATAGCATATGGAATATCAATCAAGTCAAATCAAACTTTTTAGTTCAGGTAAGGATGACAGAAATAAAAATGGGTTATACACTAGAGGGGAGAAAGAGGAACAAATAGAATGTTTAAGAAGCAAAGCACTCTTCTATTGCTAAACTGTGTTAAAGTAATTTATGAAGAAATTGTGAGTTATACATTTCTGTTTCTCTGTGTGAACTCATGTTATATGCTCTCTGAGATTTGAGCGTATCTGAAAAGCTTGTGATGCACATGTGTGGGAGGTGTTTGAAAGAAGTCCAGGCAGCCTCCTGAGAAGGGGTGACTCATTCCAAGGCACAGAAACGGAGGAGAAGAAAGGCCTGGCTGGAGGCAGCAGAGCTGGTCTCTGTGCATTGTCCCTTTTGGTTTTCTGTAAGCCTATTTCAGTCACTCCCTATTGCTCTGACAAAACACTTGAGAAAAACAGCTTAAAAGAGGAAATATTTATGGTGGCCCCTGGTTTCTGTTCCTGGTTGGCTGACTTCACTGCTATGGGCCTGTAGTCAAGTAGAATGTCTTGTCAGGGAAAGCGTGGGAGAGTCAGATGGCTCATATCGAACAAGGTTAGCTCGTCATGGGCTCATCTCTGGACCTGCTTCTTCTTTCTAGTCTCCTCCAGCTGTAGTGGACACTATTCACTAATCAATAATTCAACTATTTTCTTGTTCTGGTGATCCACCCCAGGGTCTCATGCTTGCTGTATCAGCATTATACCTCTGAGCTATCCCAACCACAGCCCATCAAATTATGAACCCATATTAAAAAGATCAGAACCATCATGAACCAATCCCTTCATGAAAGTCCTGCCTTTGAACATTGCTAGATTGAGGGCCAAACTGTTTCTGCCCAAAACTTTGGGAAATGTTTCAGTGCAAATACTAGTAGGACCTATGATGGCTGGTTTTAATTGTCAACTTGACACAATATAGAATTACCTGGGAAGAGTCTCAGTGAGAGACTGTGTCTATAAGGGCAGTGTGTGGGGACATCTATGGGGGGTTGTCTTAACTGTGTTAGTAGAGGTAGAAAAATACCCTTTCCTGAGTTGGGTATTGGCCTATGTAATTGTCCTGAAGCAGCTGAGCACAACTAGGCCTGTGTTCATTCATTTTTTCTCTGCTATTGAATGTGGATGTGACTAACTACATCAAGTTCTTCCCTCCACTTCTCCATGATAATGGGATGGGACTTTTAATTGTAAGAAAGATAAACATTTTCTCCCTCCTTTTGCTTTTTGTCAGACTATTTTATCACAGCAATAGGAATAAAAGTAGGCTAGTGAACTTCTTCATTTTCTTAGAGAAACAAGCAATGAGAGAGCTCGTGTTAAGTTCTCTAAGCTGATTGAGACAGATGCAGATCCTCACAGCCAAGCATTGGATGGAGGTCCTGGACCCTGATAAAGAGTTAGGGGGAGAACTGAAGGAGCTGCAGGGGGTGGCAATTCTGTATGAAAACCAACAGGGTCAAGTAACTGGGACCCCTGGGAGCTCCGAGAGACTGAGTCACCAACCAAACCGTGTCTGAGGTCTGTAATGTAGCTGAGGACTGCCTTGTCTGGCCTCAGTGGGAGAGGATATGCCCAATCCTGTAGAGCCTTGATGTACGAAGGTGGGGGGATGCCTGGGGGAGGGCACCCTCTCAGAAGCAAAGGGGTTAGGGGATGGGGGATGGGGGAAGAAGTTTGTGAGGGGGTACTGGGAGGGGGCAACATTTGGGATGTCAATAAATAAAATAAATGAAAAAGAAACAGAGCTGAGAGGCAGAGAAACAAGAGACAAGAGATAGACAGTCAGAGAAAGAATATGAAAGGGGATTTATTATTGGTTTGAGTTTCATTACAGACACTGGGTTTTTCAACAATGGATGCCTACATGCTGGATTCTGCTCAGTCTAAGAAACAGGACGGATACTTCAGCAATCAAATCTTTTGCTAAGAGCCTGATGGTTCCCTGTTGAGTCGCTAGCAGTGAGTCTACGTTAGAAGACCAAGGTGGTAATGTCTAACATCAGTAGACCTCTAGAGTAGCAAGAGTCACTCATGTAAAAGGAAGACCTGAGAGCAGGCCTACTCCATGCATCCTTTCCCTCAGACTTCTTTGTATACACATTGCTTGTGGGAAGTTAACACTTACATTGAAGGTACTTTTTCCCTTTTGAATTTTCTCTAAAAATACTATCAAATACATATCCAAGGTTTGTCTCCGAAAAGTCACCCCTTCCCCCACAGTAAATTCATTCATCAATAAGCTCTACAACTGAGACTAACTTCATAAGCCCTCTCTTTGGTAATTTGATACCCAACCACAAATTCTACCTCATGATTGATTTTCAAATAATAACAATAAAGAAGTCAAAATACAAGTAAAAACACACCAGTTTTCTCCCCCAAATAGGTAGCAAAGTCCCTGCTTGCTTTTTTGAGGTCATTGTAATGATGTCAAAAGTATGATAATGTAAATTTAACAAAACTTAACTTTTCTTACTGATAGTAATTCAATTCATATTATAGCATATGGCAAAAAAAATAGGAAAATAATGAATATATGCTTATTTTATGTATATATGCAAGCATATTCTTTACAAAATAGGAAGGAAATACTCTTGACTCTTATCCTTGTTTGCATAATTTATATGCCTGGTCACATGGCCATAACTAGTATTTGCAACTATTTTCTTCTACCTATTCTATACCCGCTCTACATTCAGCAAATGCTGCAACATGACCTGCACCGTTCCAGAAAGGTATGGGTTATTCATTGTTCAATGCATTAGGTTGTTACTGCTGCCATGACCAGCCTGGCCAAGGCCTTTGAACTGGCTGTATTTGGGAATAAGGAAGGCATTCAGTGAGACAAAGCATTCCCTTAAACGGAAGTGCCAGTATTTTTGCTGAATTATTCCTGAACGCCAACCTGAGCCTGGGTCTAAAAGGGAAGTAGTTCAGGGTTGGCTTATGGGYCTCAACTCTTCTGAGTGAAGTCCCTCCTTCTGCTGATTGTTTTCCAGACACATGTGGCCTTCTGCTCTGTTTGTCCCCATCATTTATGCTAAGATTGCTTTTTAAGTTGGAATCTACCCACATTCAGAGCTGATGTTTGTTGTTCTTTCCTCCTAATTGTCTATTCTGTAACAATCCAACAGGTATCACTAATCCTATCTAGTTGATGTCAAAAATGAGTCTAATAGAAATCATCATCACTACCACCATCACCATCATCACCATCACCATTATCACCATCACCATCACCACCATCATCACCATCACCACCATTATCACCATCATCACCATCACCATCACCATCATCACCATCACCATCATCACCATCAACATCACCACCATCACAACAGACTGAGCACTGACAGGAGCAAAGCAGGGAAATGCTTTGGAATAACCGTTGTCTCCACTGGTCAGAGTAAAAACCCTCAAATCTGAGGTTTACTTTTTAATGACATGGCCTGAAAGCCCTGAAGTGCTTGTTCAGATCTTGTAAATAGAACCCTGTGACGGACAGCCTTGAGACTGGATTGTAAATCTGGCTCCCTGGTTTGGCACACTTTCAAGTTATGGTTGATTTCCTTCACTTCTCCTCATCCCTAAATGTCTAGAAAAACTGTAAAAAACAAGTTTCCTGTGAAAGACCATGGCCTCTAACACAAACCTATTTGTTTATAAAACAAGATTAAGTGGAATTTCCAACAAATGCCAAGAGTTGTGGTTTTGTCTCTTGATCTTTCTCTCGAGGTGATTGCATTGTTCTCAATGTTGTTTTTTTGTCTATATACAGACAAGTGGAAAACCTTAAAACAATTGTGCAGAGGGTCATTTGTGCTTGTTTTCAGAAAAGCTATAGATCCCAGTGTGTCACCAAACCCTGGCCTGTCTGATGGTGTGGACAGTACATGTGTGATGTTTATCACATGATAAAATTACAGAGTGGGAAGATGAAGGGCATGGCTTTTATTGCCTGTAGTATCTTCCATGCTTTGCACTGCATACTTACAACTAGCTAACCAGCTCTCCCCTCCCCCCACACAAAGTGTGTACCTGAAACCACACCTCCACCTCCATTCTATTTGACCTCCAGAGTAACCAAATTAAATAAATGAAGTCAGTTTGGCCCCCTGTATTGCCCAGGCCAATGTCAGCCATTCTAATAAGCATTTCTAGGCTTATCACTTTAGGGAGATACATTTCACTTAGTGTCTTATAAATTGAATTAAATACACTTACCTCACATTTTAGAAAAGATTTGTTTATTTGAGTTCTCTATGGGTCTGGGAGCTTTTGGGGGGCAGGAGCCTTCTTTAGGTCCTGTAACTACCCATGGTCAGTATAAAAATGGCTGGTTCTGTTTGTTTTTGATGACAGTCATTCCTATTTAAAAAAATCTACTCATTCGACTATGGAAACATGTTTAAATTGCCAAACAAGCTTTGCTCTACTGTAGAGTCACTTAAAAGCCAGCAGCTTGGATTCCAATAGAACTCGAGATTTTTAAAGTGGGAACCATCAGTATCAAATACTGGCCTTTAACCTGCCTGCGGTACCATCCCAGGGCATGATCTTGTCTTCATGGCCTCTTCCACCCTGAAAAGATTCCTGAGAGCCTTAAATGTGCTGTGATGGGAGGGATAGAAAGAGACAAGCCAATTACCTGCTCCCTGATGGAGAAGCCATGATTTATTTGATTATTCTACAGCTGCTACATAAGGGACCTGATACCATTTATCTTTCCTTGCTATACCTAACTTAAGAAATAAAACTGTATGAATTTCCCTGGGAAGGGAAAATAGAAGAGATATCACTGGTAGAATGGGGGTGGGTGGAAACAGGAGCACATGGATCAGGTCTGGGGAGGACAGAGGGAGAGAGGCCAGGAGTTGGAGGACATGTAGTGGGTGAGATGGAAACCTAGTGCGGTGGAATCTCCCAGGAAACTAAGGGGCGACCCTAGCTAAGGTGCCTAGCAATGGGGGATACAGAGCTGACCATCTCCTGTAATCAGGCAAGACGTCCAGTGAAGGGGTTGGGACACTCACCCAGCCACAAAACCTTTGAACCATAATTTGTCCAGCTGGAGTAAAGGTGGCATAGAATTGTGGGAGAGGCCAACCAATGACTGTTCCAATTTGAGACCCATGTCATGAGCAGAAGCCCACCCCTGACACTACCCAGAGTCAGGAGCCAGATACCATAGCCCAGAGACCTGGGATGGAACCAAATATGATGGGAGGGAGAGAGAGACAGAGAGAGACAGAGACAGGGGAAGAGGAAAAGGAAAGGAAAGAAGAAAAAAGAAAAGAAAAGAAAAGTCAATGAAATTATCCAAATGATCTTCTGCTCTACTCTTAGATTGATGCCTAACCCAATTGTCATCAGAGAGGCTTCGTCCGGGAATGGAAACAGAGGCAGAAACCCACAGTCAAATGCTACATGGAACTTGGGGGATCCTGTGGAGGGGGTGGGAATTGAAGGAGACAGAGGGGTCAAGGACAAAAAACCCCACAGAATCAACTAACCTGGGCTCACAGAGATAGAACCACCAGTTGGGGAGTCTATATGGGTCTGACGTAGGTCCTCTGCATGTATGTTATGTTATGCATGTATGTTATGGTTGTGTAGGTTGGTCTTCTTGTAAGACTCCTAACAGTGGGAACAGGGCTGTCTCTGACTCTTTTGTCTGCTTTTGGGACCCTTTCCTCCCACAGAGTCAGTCACCTTGTCCAGCCTTAATATGAGGGGAAGTGCCTAGTCTTATTGAAACATACTATGTCTTGTTTGGTTGATGTCTCTAGGAGATCTGCCCTTTCCTAAAGGGAAATGGAGGAGGAGTGGACTGGGGGCAGATGGAGGGAGGAAAACTGCAGTTTGCAATGCAATATATGAGACAATGAATAAATAAATGAATAAATAAATAAATAAATAAATAAATAAGAAAGTGCTTAAAAACTTTATTCCTTCTCTCTTTTCTTCCTGTTCCCCAGCCTTGTTTCCAAGTTCATGGTCTTCCGACTCATTGCAATGTCATATTGCTGAGCTGAGCATCCCATAGTACTTGAAATGTGCTTTCCTTTTAAAATGTTTACGAATAATGATTTTAACTTTTGAAATTATAATATGATTGTCTATTTCCTCCATCCAAACCTCCCATGTAACCTCACTGCGCTCTCTTTTAAATCCACGGCCGCTCTTTCGGAGGGCAGGGTTAGAATGTTTCCCCTCTCAGCATTGCTTGAGCTACCCCCAGTTCTCTGCCTAGAGCTAGGCCTCTGAGCTCCCACGGGTTAGCATGCCTGTTAATGTTGTCTGTGTTCAGGTCATGCGTAGGCAGCCACGTCGTTGGGGGACTTCATGTGTGTAGCTTCTCTGGTATTTCTAGCGACTTCCCGTTCTGCTGGCTCTTACAATATTTCCACCCTGACTTTGACAACAATCCCTGAGTCTCACCTGCAGGAGTTGTGTTGCAGATGCATCTGTATGGACTGGGCTTCACAACTATGCACTTTATCAGTTGCAGTTTTCTGGAATGGTCTTTGGCTGTAAGGGGACATCCACTGATGTAGGGAAACATCTACACTTATCTCTGAAGATTTTGGAACTAGAAACCGCAGGTGAGAGAGACCATGAGGCGTCCATCTTGCTGGATTTGGATTGTCTTACTCAATACAGTCTTTTCTAGTTCCATCCACGTACCTGAAAATAATTTCATTTTTCTGTACAGCTGAATAGTATATCATACTATAGTATATATGTAGCAGAAGTGTGGTTTCTTATCTACTTTTTTCCTATTTTAAGATCATAGTCAGGCGAGGAGATAGCTCAACTAGTTAAAGTGTTGGCTAAAGAACACAAATTCAGATCCCTGCCACCATCCTAAAAGCTGAGTAGGCCAACACACGTCTGTGACTCTAGTACAGGGAGGCAGAAATGGACAGACGCCCCAAGCTCACTGATTAGCCTGCCAGTGGAATCAGTAAGCTCTAGGTCCAAGGATAAATTCTATCTTAAAAAGGCAAAATGAAGAGAGATAGAGTAAAACACGTGACTTTGACTTTTAGCCTCAACATATACAAGCACACATGCACATGTGTACCTATACACAAACACACACACAAGCACACACACCATATACAATATATATGTATATATATAATATTAGATGTTTTTAATTAAAAATATATTTGTTAACAATATGTCTATTTCTTAGTAGAAATAATAAGACAGACTTAGTTCTGTATAAAACTAGCTTCCGGCAGCCATTCTAGTGCATTTCTGCAGTCAGGAGACATTTGATAACTCCCTTTGTTCTGAAGTTTCACTTTCATCTTCGGGTTATCAAGAAGTTTTCAGCATTTGTTTTTGGGTTTGGCCTTTGGCCTCAGGGTCATATTACCACCACACAATCCTGGATTTATTCTAAGGAAAAGGCTATTTCTATTTTCATACTCTGTGTAGCAAGACAAGCTCATTGTAATTTTCTGAACTCTGGAAGCCCAGCCGTGGGACGCATGCTCCAGAGCTACGTCGGTGGAGTCCTCTGAAGCTGAGTTTATGAGTTATAACCCTTAATCCAAATGAAATATAATTTTATTTGAGGTAGATCTGCAAGTGGGAGAATGACTATTAATTCTACAGTTCCAAAATAACTAATGTGCTTGGTTTGAAGCCAGGCACACTGTGAGCCCTGGATTTAAGTGCTCATATGGGAAAAGCAGAGGGAGACTTTCACATATGGATTCTTAGAAGAAAATGCAACCATTCCATACAAGAAATATGGAGTTATTCTTAGTACTTTTTAATGTGTGGYTGACTATATATTTTTGAGTGGTGCCATTTTTAACACTTGGCAATTCAGGCCACAGATCTTCATTTCCTGAGGTAATTTTAATAACTCACCCAGTCACACAGCAAACATTTCATGGGGGAATTGATCATATAGTATTGTATTATACTTCCTTTGATAAAAAACAAAATGCAAGGAAAGGAGAAACAAGATCTGTTTTGCTGAATTACAATATTGATTGAAAATAAACCTAGCAGAATAAGCCACCAAGTAAGAGGCAAAACTGAACTATATGATACTTAACTATATGTTGATGTATTAAATGTTTCTGTTAATGAATCCATAGTTGGTGTTACTCGGGAGGTTGAGACAGGCAGATATCTGAGCCTAAAAGTTCAAGACAGCCCAGGCAGCATCGAGAAACTGTCTTTGAATGAATGCATGGATAGATGAAAGAAAATATGTGGTGGCAATGCTGCTTGCATTTGCTGTTTTGTCCCTGTGTTATGTTCAATGTAGCTGAAGAAGAAAGGGTTTATTTGACTGAAGACAGGAGCTGAGGCACACCTAGAGGAACACTGCTTCCTGACTTGTTCCCATGGCTTGCTCAGCTCCACGTCACATACAACACAGGACTATCTGACCAGGGGTAGTACCACCCCTGGAGGGGTGGGCCCTTCTGTTATGACTCATTATTCAAGACAATACCCTGATAGACATGTCTGTAGGCCAATCTTAATTCTTCTATTGAGATTCCCTCTTCTCAGATGACTTTAACTTTGGTCAAACTGACAAAAATAATGAGCACATGTTGTCTACCACACTATAATACAAGGAAAGGTTGTTGAGGAGTGTGTCTGAGGAACTTAGAATCCGATGGGTATGAGGAGAGGCAGGTTTATGAGGTGGGGTGTAAGAGGCAACACCATCAAGCCACCTCAGTGACCATGAAAGCACTGTGACGCAGTCTCAAGTTCCACCTGTAAGAAACAGCTTCAGAAAAAAAAAACCAATACGAGTTTGAGGAGCTGTGGGGAGAAAGCACAGTCCATTGCCTTGTGTCTTCACATATAGTGAGAGGGCAAGATGGAGGGGATTGCTGCGAGCTGGAAACAAGCTGTCCAGGAGCTGTCGTAGTCTGCAAGAGATTTATGTTATGTTGCTAAATGTTATGCTTTATGTGTCTTGATCTCTGCGTGTCAAAGATAAGGAAATAGGAAGGCAGGCAAGGCAAGAACATCACAAGCAATGAGGGTAGAGGCATAAGAGAGCAGTCTGCAGAAAGAGGGATTCTTAGACTGAAATGTGAGAAAAGAAAATCAATTTAGGAATAATCAGCATCTGACTGAATGTTTGAGTCAAATCAGATATAAATTTAAAATATCTAAAAACATAAAATATCATAGAGGTGCTACTTATTCTAGGTTGTGGCCTCATGTCACAGTGCTTGGACAAAGGCTGGGTTGAAATAATGGCTTCACCATTCTCTGTCTAGATGAACAGATGTTTTGACTTCTCTGTGCTTTATCTATGAAAGGGGGAAATGAGAGCTACTGTCCCACAGAACTATTATGAAGATTCAATAAACTGATATTTTTAAATGTCAGACTAAGAGTAGGCACTACCCATCCATCTGTTAATCTATCATTCATTTAGTATCTAACTGATCTATTCCTAAATACAAGGTTATTCATAGGGTAATAAAATCTACTAGAGATTTTTAAGCAGAGGGAAAGCAGGACGAGATTTGCATGGATATTTTTGAGGCTGGAAGGTAAGACAGGCCTGAGTTCATGAATATCTATATAAATGCACTGGATCTGGGACCAGGACAAAGAAATGCCACACAATTTGAAGGGGAGACATATTTCAAAGAAGTCAGGGTGTAAAGTTGAACATGCAAGCACTTGTAGTCAGACTAGACTTTGAGATGGAGGTACTTAGAGACTGCGGAGTCTGAGCCCATTGACAACAAATGGGGGGGTGTGCATGGACGGAGCTCAGGGCTCCATAGATGAAGCCGACTGCACTCAGCCTGTATTTGCTCAAATAATAACAATCAGCAGCTAGAATTTCATCTTTCTTTGTGCTTTTGTGCGATTCTTTTGCCATCTGTTCTAGGAACAAGTCAGGATGTCAGTGCTGTGTAAGTGGGAAGTGAATTCTAAAGGAGCACTCTTGTTTGAAACCGTGTCCTGGAGCATTTCATTAAATTACAAAGAAGACAGAGAGGGGAAGAGCTGAACTTTCCAGACACTTGGATTTATCTGAATAATGTCAAAATATCATTTCAGTTGAGAGTTTTCTTTTTTAAAAAAATGATGAAAGAAAGAAAAACAAAAAGTAGGTCATGAAATGACCCTAAGGCAAAGTCTTAAATCTTAAAGGTCAGCAGGGCAGTGTGCTTTAAAAACTTTAATTATGGTGCTTAATTCTTCGGCGGGGTGTACTGTGTCCTCTTACGGCTATTCTCTCCCATATCCTACAGCCCAGAATGTCAGTCAAGGTTTCCCTCCAGCCTCTCCAGGTATTAAAGTGGCTTGATGTATTTTTGTCACATTAATCTCTACTTCGAGGCTAGTGATGAGTTCATCCAACTCTTTTCCATCATACTGAAAATTCTTTTCAATTAAAAACCCATATCCACACATGGCATTAGCATTAAGAGAGACCTATTCTGTCTAAAACAGCAAGCACTGAGATAACTCGGGAGTTGTTCTATAAATCATTGCAAGTACAATTGACTTCAGGTTCTTTCTTCTTCCTTTTTTCTCTTTGTCCTCTTCCTCCTCCTCCTCCTCTTCTTCCTCCTCCTCTTCCCCCTCCTCCTCCTCTTCTTGTTCTAAGTGAGCAAGAGTTGAGCTGATGGTGATTTGACCCATATGCTTTATTCCTGTTAGAATGGATCAATTTCATCCCACTGCCTCAGTAGTTTTACTGTATATTGATATAAAATATTGCAAACATACTTGAACAAAGCTATCAACTATGAAATACTTTATACAAGACATTATGATTAGAAAGGCAATAAAAGAAATGGTTAAAAGCAGGAGAAACTGCTCAGTGAGAGAGGATTAGGAGGACTATTGATGAAATCATGTGGATTTTTCAGGCCCCGGTGTGCAGAAAGCGTGCAATGCGTGAATAATTCATGTAGAAATTCTATCATGAAGTTGTATCAGTTTCCGCAGTAAAACCTGGCTGTGGCGGAGGAAAATACATCAACATCTGTGACAAGCTCTGTGAAGAGACAGTGGCAAGCCTCGCAGGCACCAGGAGCAAAGCAAAATATAATAAATTCCATTAAGTGTCAAATTTGTGTCGGCTGAATAATGACACCATATGTCTGGGTCGCTGTGTCAGTATAGGCCACTCTGAAGAACACATGGCTTTGTAGAAACGGCTGAGAGCTGAGGACGAGACTCTGCTTCCTGCTGTCTGACAGTCCCAGCAAACAGTTTGCTTAGCAAGGCCAACTTCTGAGAAGCAGAAAGAATTATTTTCCTGTTGTTGTTGATGATGTGTGTACTGTGTTGTCATAAAGTGGACCAATGTTTAGAGTTGGCGGGTGTCAGTATCACTAAAAAAGTTATTTTGGGTGTTGTATCCCTCAAATGAGTGGGAGCAAGCGTTTGTAGCCCACGTCTTAGCCTGGGGAAGGCATTTGTGACGCCGTCTATCCTCATATAGCTCTCGGACATGATCCTCAGAACCCTCCCTTCTTATCTTACTAATTCCCATAGCTTAGGACTCAGATATTATTTTGTATTGGGGGAAACTGAGGCCCTGAAAGACAGTGTTCACATTAGTCCTCAGGAAGCACACTTCTGTCGACAGCCCAATATCTCCACTCAACCTGGCTCTCCTTCTCACAGGCCAGACATCTGTGAGATGGGATTTGCTTCTCTTGAGATCGCCTTTTCTGCCTGCCTGCCTCCTGCCCACTGCCTTTTATGTTCTCCCTGGGTTTCTGGATTCCACAGCACTATACGCCAGGATTCTGCATATTGAGCATAGACATACTGTTCTTGGAGAGTTCTTGCCTGCATATGGTTCTTACAGCTTGGCAGGTAAGTCCTGTACAACTGCTCTGGACAGCCTAGACTCTGGAGAGAAGTCAGCAGCTCTGGCCTAGACTGGGCTGTACAACAGCTGCTGGCATACATTCCTTCCCACCACAGTTACCCCCACACTACCTAAGGGAGATTATACTGGTAACATTTGGAACGAGTTGTACTTACTTTAGTCTCAAGGCCATTGGCAGGTAACCTAGACAATTGAGAGACCCAATCTATTATTAGTTTTCTATGTGAGAAAACAGTGTGTTCGCTTTTAAACAATAACCAAGTGCAAAGTGAAACAGATAGAGAATAGTGGTTTCCTGTGATGAAGTCTGTATATCCCCGTAGCAGTTATTAATATGAGTTCCACCCTGCGAGGCCCCTGCACCACTCCTTCCAAGTATCCGGTAAAGCATGACTCTTAAACTTGAATAGTTAACCAAATATATTTATGTATATAAAACTCCCAATTACATAATGCCAATTTACAATGATAAAGTCTTATCCCAATATTTCTAACCTCCCCCAAACACCAGAAACACGTCTGAAACCATCTGGATATCCATGTCTCCCTCTGCTCTGCTGGTCTGGTCCACCAAACCTCTCTCCTCCCCTCACTTCTCTTAGCTCCTCCTCTCTCCCCTCCAATCACTGGCCTCTCACTGCCTCAGTGTGAACGGACAGGAAATATTTTGCAACATATCCCACTCAGCACGGCAATGTGAAGACAGTGGGAGGGCTTTGTGAGATGGCTGTGAGGGGAGGAGCACTTGCCTCGAGCCTGACGGTCTGAGTTCGATTGCTGTGATCTATTGCTTGCTTATGTGCTCCAGAGCACACACACTCACACACACCCCTACATGCATGCATGCATATRTGTGCAATATGTGCAAACACACATGCATGTAAATGCATGTAAATGCACCCATGCATGCACACACATACATACTCACAGGCACACACATACTTGCATGTATACATACATTTGCTCACACATACATGAACAGGTACACATGTGCCTTTACACATACCTACACATAAACTTATTGGTTGTTTCCTTAAAGAAACAGAAGCAAGCCAGGCGGTGGTGGTGCACGCCTTTAATCCCAGCACTTGGGAGACAGAGGCAGGTGAATCTCTGAGTTCGAGGCCAGCCCGGTCTCCAAAGTGAGTTCCAGGACAGCCAGAACTACACAGAGAAACCCTGTCTCGAAAAACCAAAAAAAANAAAAAAAAAAAAAAAAAAAAAAAAAAAAAAAAAAAAAAAAAAAAAAAAAAAGAAAAAGAAAGAAACAGAAGCTATTGTACATATACATGCTGTACAAAGGCTCAAAGTGAGTCTGACAAGTGTAGTTTTGGCCCAATACAGCCCAATGTAGTACAACTACAGCTAGATGCGTCTTACTGGACAGCTCTCTGCTGACCTATTTCACCCTGTCCATTCTATCCTGTCCCAACTCACCCAGTTGCTTGTGCTGGTAGTCCTGTTTTGTCTGTTTTATGTCTTCCTGAAGACAGTCTAAAGCTTCTACAGGTTACAGATGGTTACAAACACAATTTCTCCATCCTTCTGCCTCCTGTTTTACTCAGCCAAGACCTTCAACTGAACCTGTGACACCTTTGACTAAAAGAATTCAGGGAAGCAGCACATCCTTGGATTACGACTGAGCTGGGCTAAGGGAGGCTGTGTTCAGACATTAGGTCTAAGGGCTTAGCATGTGGTGAACTGTCTTGGACATTCTGCTGACAGCAGCCCCATTCTGGAGTGGAACAGAAGCCAATGGGAGACAGTCCAGAGGGAAAACACTCGCCACGCTTGAAGAGGCCTTAGATTGATCCTAGTACCAAGGTGGGGGAAGTAAGCATGGAGGAGAAGCACCTCCCAGCTTGCATCTGGTGACATCACCACCGCTGGACGTACCTGATCCCATTGCTACTTATGCTCTCCCTGTCAGTTCCCATGGAGATTGTAGAAAGTGGGTCATCACTATAATCAGGACACGAACACCTATAGATTTATATTCACTTGGATTACAGACTTAAGCCACATTATTTAGGTTCTTCTTTGAACTCTGTATGAGATTTGTTCATCTTGAAACACTTGTGTCCTATGGGCCTGGGTAGCTTACCACATAATGGGGTGTGGTTGGATGTGCTGCCTTAGCATGCAGTTACGACAGACTTTGTCAAGCTAAAGTACAAGTAGAAGACAACTAGGAAATGTTTAATAAGGTTAGAAATATGGAAGAAAACAGATTTTAAACTGTAATGTATGAATTAGGTAGGCAGTAGACTTGGCTTTGTTTTTGTTATTTTAGTGTCTTGAGACTATTTCTGGAGTAGCATCCACATCAACTTTTGGTCTGTTTTTCTAAAAGGATGCTGTGTCTTTCTTACCATGAATGTGGGGATTATTTGCTGTCTTTGTGGTATGTATGTGTGTATATGTGTGTGTGTGTGTGTGTGTGTGTGTGTGTGTACATATGTATATATGCATTTAGTGAGATGGACAGTGGAAGAACAATAGGAGTGAGCAAATATTCCATGAATGACTATCAAATGGACTTATCTACCAAGGATGTTGGTGCGGCAGAGCGTTCCTTCTGTGTATGACTTTGGAGGACTGAATGGGGGAAATTCATCCACACTTCCTGCACGTCCAGACACRGAAGGATTAATGAGAAAATGAAGAGCTCTTTACGCCTGAAACAGAACCCTCTTTGATGTTATCCTTTGGGATAGAGAAATAAGAGCAGAAAGCATCCAACTAATTGATTACTATTTATTTTAGTATCACAGTGATTGATCATTGTTTAATCCTCCTAGACAATGGCTTGTTTTGATTCTCTTTTTGCGAAATAGAAATATTAGGGGGGATCACTCTGACCATTTTAACCAAAACTAAAATTTTGGGTTTTATATTCATGAAGTTAAATGCTAGTATTAAAGGTTTATTGCTAAATGTTTCTGAAGGCATGGGTTTGGGCTCCTCTGAATTATGTTGAAGTTGGTAACTTTCAGAGAGGAATTAAACAGACCCTTCTTTGTTGCTCTGTTATCTTTACAGTGACCATCTAGTTAAATTCTTACATACTGATGTGACAGAATTATATGTTTTGGAGATGCACTGTAGATGTCTGTTTGACACTTGGAGCTCTTCCTAGCCAGCTGAAAGATGCTCTGATAACATTCAGATTTCAAGACTCTGCCTGACACACTGGCAAGAGGCCACAACCAGGGAACAGGTCTTATGAGTCCAACCTCTGAGCCAATTTGGAAGAATTTGAATTTTTGTTGGAACAATGAAGCTGAGTTCTAAACCCTTTCACCACATGTTATAAATATTAACAATGAAGGTAATGTGGGTGGTGGGGACAGTTTTTGAAATGGGGATTTCAATCTTGGCTGACATGATAATAAAGTCATTCACTGAGAAACAGAGCAGGAGGCTGTTCTAATTTTACATTTTCCTTCTTTTTCTCAAAAGAAAGAGGAATAAGAAACGTTGGCACAGTATTCCAGTTTATGGAGGCAATATTAATGGATATAATGGTCTGGCCAAATTACACAAGTATTTATAGTGTAAAATTTTGAGGAGGCACAGTGCTGAGCAGTTAAGCAGCCCAGCTGTGGGGCCAGATTTCCTGGGCTTAAGCAATAGCTCTTGCACTTACAAGCTGTGTAAACTTAAGGCATACAGAAATGCAGCACCGTGCCCAGTTTCTTCACCCTACTGTCTGCTAGAATTAGTCATAGGACATAACTCAAGAAACGGCTGCAAGGCTCCATATCATATCTTGATATCATATGTGTGGTGATACCTCAAGGGTTTGATAAGTATTAATACCTGTTATTATCACTGAGCAAAATCCCCATAATCACCTTTATTTACTCCAAGGGGAAAAAAAAGAAAAATTATCTATTTTTTGATATTTATCTCATAGTGTTCTTTAGTATCTTTTAGGTACTCAGAAAGTTGATGGAAAAATTGAATTTCCCAAATTATGCATTTGACTTTAAGAATTATCCCTGCCATGCAACCTCACATTATTCTGGCCATGTTGGCTCACAGTCTCAGGTCCTTTTATACCAGTCCTTGAATAGATGMTGGCTTGGGTCACCTCTTGTACCTTTCTGGATGGAAGAGATGCACTAGAATCTTCTTCCTTTTGTTACTGAACCAAAGCTGTTTCCTCAGTAATGAAGCTTGACAGACATAGAAGCACTAGTGGCTAAAGCGCACACTGATTCTGCCCTGGACTGGCAGCAAAGCAGTTTAAGGAGGCAGTGTTAATGGAAATATACACAACACATGTGGTAGTCAACCCTGAGCTGGGCTGGAAAACATCGCCTTCTAAAACTGAGTACAGGTATGGAGAGTCACACCGCTGCTTTGTGTGTTAATTTAAAAATTAGTGAGATGAAGCTCGATAACATGCACGTGGACAGCTGAGACATCTGATCATCAGCACAACTAGGTCTTCTGGATGGAAGCTAATTTATATCCTGCCCAGGAAACACGTAGTCCCCTGTGGTCCGGAAGGAACGGAGGTTTCCTCCTATACTCCCTCAGGGTGGTCAGGACCACCAGATTGCTTTGTGGCATTTTTCTTTGCAGGAAAGGCATGATGAATTCTAGTCCATGAATGCTTACAATGCTTAAGGAGATTATTTTGTTATCATTAAAGGGTAGTGGTGATTTATCTGAATTCTGGAAAAATAATAGGGGGAAGATAGTCTAGTGCTAGGGCTCTTAAGCTGTGGTTCCTGACCCCTTTGGGTCACATATCAGATATCCCGCGTATCAGATATTTACTTAATGATTCATAACAGTAGCAAAATTATAGTTATGAAATAGCAGTGAAATAATTTTATGGCTTGTGGTCACCACAACATGAGGAACTGTATTAAAGGCTTGCAGCATTAGGGAGATTGAGAACCACTAATTTAGTATGTAGGGTTTCCTTCTGGGAGAACAAAAGTACTTGAGTTCAAATCTCAACACCTACTTAACATAGGCATGTGTGTCAAGTGGTCCAGCACTGATTGGAACTCACTGGCCAGCAATTCAAGTGTAAAACTTGAGATTCTGGGCCAGTGAGAGAGCTTGTCTCAAAATATGGGGTAGAGAGTGGTAGTGGAAGACATCTCACGCAGCGGCAGAAAGAGAGAGG
>BDUI01001496.1:148390-160373 GCA_002335545.1 Apodemus speciosus
ATCTCCCGAGCTGGGTTTTCCACTGTTAGTGGAATGAGGCCGCATTCCTTCCTACCCTCACTTTTGCTTGTACACATGTTGGGGTTTGCCCACATGAGTGACTCCAAACCCAAAATGCAAGTCTTACTTGTGGTTACTAGAATGGATCCTGATGGAAATTTTTACAATAAGTACAAAAATGTCATGTGGGCAAAAGAAAATCCTTTGGTACAAAAATCTGGGGGGAGRTGTAGGGGGTTAGTACCTTGCTTCAGGGCCATTTCCTTCCCTAACTCCCCAGAAGTCTATCAGGGTGCAAAGAAGAGGCACAGGTGACAGTTAACCTCTCTGTCCYTCCTATCC
Source organism: Apodemus speciosus (assembly GCA_002335545.1). NCBI lineage: Eukaryota > Metazoa > Chordata > Mammalia > Rodentia > Muridae > Apodemus > Apodemus speciosus. Next base: position 148,733 of record BDUI01001496.1, read on the forward strand.
CCCTTTGGTGTCAATCTACAAAGTGAGCAGATGGCTTGTCTCTTGATCCTACTCTCTAGCCCAGGGTCTGCAGCAGTTCTCCATGAARGGTTTCCTGAGGTCATGTTAGAGCAGATTGGTCACAGCATGTCACCTCAGTGGCCTATCTCTCATTCCCAGAAGGTCTCTTTGCGACAGGCAGGGCCTTGTAAGACTGCTGAAGCGGGACGGCCATGTTCTTTCCCAGAGAAGACACCAGAATGTGTCCCAGTGTCATCCCTACCAGGCAAGCCATAAGATAATAGTTATTGTAGAAAAAAATATGTAGATCGGTAGCAACACAGACAGACATATGTAGATAATATGTAGACACACAGAACACAGATCATCTTTGACATGGTCAACTGCTGTCTTTCCATCTTAACTGCATGAAATCATCTTTAGAAAACAGGGTGTTTAATCAAAAAGCAAAGTATGCTTGGCATACAAATGCTGTGTAGCTGACTCCGATTAGGTTGGTTTTGCCTTTCAGCTTTTTGCAAGCTATTCTCTAAGGGCATGTATGACAGCTTACCTGAGACCACAGGACAGTGAGAGTTCCCCCTGCAAAACTTCCACTCATAGTTAACTGTWGGAATAGAATTCCATCCCGGCTGTCACCCCAGAATCCATGTCACACGTGTTTTCTGAGTCCACCCTGCGTCTGACCTGGTGTCTGTGTGCCTGCTTGCTTACCGTGTGCTCACCTGGTGCCTACGGTGTGTCCCTGCTCTCCATGCTGGGAAGACGCCAAGCTGCTGTTCCAGTTGCTCAGTTATTTCTTTTCTTTCACAGTTGCAAATGTTGTCCAGAAGAGAAGAGCAGTAATGTGGCTGGGGGATGGCTTAGACAATAAAATGCTTGCTGTGTGCAAAAATGAAGACACAAGTTTGGATCCCTACCAAGTATATAACCAAGTTGGGTATACACACATCTGGAGCCCACCGCTGGAGAGCAGGTCACAGATGCCTGCTCTCCATTCGCCCTGGCTGAACTGGCCAGCTTCTGGCTCATTTTGATGCTCTGTCTCAAAAACTAGTGTGAAACTAGGCATGGTGGTGCACAGCTGTAGTCCTAGTTACTCCGGAAGCTGAGGCAGGAGGATTGCTCCAATGCAGAAGCTCTAGTTTATAGTGCACTGTGCAGATCAGATGTCCACACTAAGTTTGGCATGAATGTGGATGGCAATCTCGAGGGAACAGGGGCACCACCACTTTTCCAACAGATGAATTGCTAGGTTAGAAATGGAGCAGATCACAGTTCCCCTGCTGGTCGGGGCTGGCTGATGCCGGTGAACAGACACTGTTCTCAGGCTGGGAAGCATAGTGAGTCCTGATCTTCCTATAATAATCCCATGTTCAATTGCTCCTTTTTGTTTTATCTTCTTTTATTTTATCTTTTTAAATTAGTCTTTAAATGTTTGGCCTGTTTGTTTTCTAGAGACAGAAAGGGTCTGAATTTGAATAGGAGGGGAGGGGAGGGGAGGGAGATCTTGGAAGAGCTGGGTAATTGAAAACTGTCTCAGAATATATTACAAGAAAAACATAACTATTTTCAATAAAAAAGCACAAAGTGATTGAGGAARACATCCCACGTCAACCTCTAAGTTTCACAACATGTGTGTGCAGAGCAGCACACATGAAAACATGCATGTGTTTATATCACATGTCCACACAAAAAAGTAACACATGAACACATGCATGCACACACACACACACTGCTGAGTTTGTTTAGTGTTGCTTGTGCATATATGTTTCTAGGGAATACACTTTGGTATTAGATAGACAATCAGGTTATTATTATTATTAATTTTTGCTTGTAAGAAATGGCAGTATTTATTGAGGATTTTTAAATCTCTTGTGCACCTTTTAAAATTATTAGATTTTTTATTTATATTTCAAATGTTTTCCCCTTTCCAGGTCTCCCCTTCAGAAACCCCCTATGCCACYGCCCCTTCCCCTGCCTCTCTGAGGGTGCTCCCCCACTCACCAATCCACTCCCATCTTCCCGCCCTGGCATTCCCCTATACTGGGGCATTGAACACCCTCAGGCCCAAGGGCCTCTCCTCCCACTGATGCCAACAAGGACATATGTGTGGCCTTGTTCTCTGCCACATACGTGGCCAGCCCCATGGGCCCCTCCATGTGTACTCCAGGGGCTCTGGCCAATTGATGCTGTTGCTCCTTCTATGAGGCTGAAATCCCTCTCAGCTCCTTCAGTCTCTTCTCCAACTCCTCCATTGGGGACCCCACTCTCAGTCCAATGGTAGGCTTCGAGCATCCACCTCTGTATATGTCAGACTCTGGCAGAGCCTCTCAGGAGACAGCCATATCAGGCTCCTGTCACCAAGCAGTTCCTGGCATCCACGGTAGCATCCAGGTTTGGTGACTGTATATAGGATGGATAATATCCACTTATCAGTGAGTGCATATGATGTGTGCTCTTTTGTGACTCTATCTTTTAATCAGATGTGGCTTTCTGTAATGATCTCAGTCCACAGGCTGGTCCTGAGCACAGGGAATCTCATTTCAACTCTTTTGAATGAATACCTATTAGTGGAATTGCTCGATCATATGGTGGATGTTTAGCTCTTGGAAGAATCTATTCTCAACATTGTATATAAGTTTTCCTTTCCTTTCATACTCTTTCCAAAGCTGGGCTTTTGTCAGGAGAGTTAACTATCCTGACAGGTGTGAGGTCATAGTTCACATTGGTTTTAATTGTATTTCCCCAGTGATTTGTGATGTTGGAGATTCCTTGACACCACTTTGATGTCTTAGGAGAGATATCTATTTAAACCCACAGTCCCCTTCTCCACTGTAAGTTAGTGTGCCATAAGGAGATGTGGGGTGGCTTCAATTATTTGCTAGATTTCTTAGGAACTGAATTTTCTTTACCGTACCTTACTGCTATCAGTTTTGTAGAACTGAACTGATGTTTGGTGTCCGCATTGATAAAGGACTTTCTTTAAAGTAGCTGATGTGGGAGGAAGGGCAAGGCAGCAATGACATCTCTCCGAATACCTCTGAACTTTTTTCTCTTCTTTTGGATTTTTCTTAAAGTAAGGTCTCCATCTCCCTGTCCCCTAGTAGTGCTTGTAGTATCTGCACAGACAAAACTCAGGAAAGAACAGCATTTTATTCATATTTTGAACTCAAAGACCCACAAAATAGCTCAGAAAAGTACCTTGAAGTTACTTCCAAGTTTCTTTCTAATTTCCATAAACATACAATCTTAAAATACAAACTTGTAAACTAGAAATGTAGCCGAGGGACCACCTTACAGCAATCTCTCCCTTTTTTAGTTTCTCTTCTTGTGTATACAATGCCTTAATAGAAATTATTTATTTTAAAAATATTCTTCAAATCTCTGGAAAAATTTTGTTCCTTTTTTTTCTTATTTTTTTTCATTGAAAAATACCTAAAATCGTCTGTCATGCTTAACCAAAACTATTTTAAATAGCATTTTAATTTTTCTGAATGTGATTACTAAAAAGAATTAGATTCTTAAATAGTTGCTCTTTCTGAAACTCTGAGCGAAATGTTTTTGCAGCTGTAATTATAAAGATGAGAAGCTATTCCCAGTGGTGGGGGTCCACTTGCAAGCCTCAGCACGGCTCCTCCCCTGCCCTTGGCCTCCCTGGGGAGCAGTCTGGCTGGGATAGCACCTAAGCAGTGTTCTATTAACTTAATATTCTTGTTCTTTCCTTTAGATACATAGTTACCTTGGAGAGAACAAGATCAGATAATTCTGGATATTTTAACATGATCCTGCTTGGAAATTTTACGTTTTGAATATTTGAGACTTATTAAACCATAAGGATTAATGTGCAGCCAGAGTATAGGAAATGTCAAATATGTGCCTTATACTCTAGCAAGTATGGACTTACACAGCTGTGATGAATAGAGACCCTACACCCTAGTTTCTTCCATTCACCAACACCTGACTTTTGTAATAGAGATCATTCTTATCTTAGAAAAAGGCAAGGTGGAAGAGAATAGTCCAGGGTTGTCATGGTAACTTCATGAGAAACAGGGGACTTGGGCTTTCTCGTCTCTATTCTTAGATCTCACCCTTCTAAGATGGTCTCTGGAGCCTAATCTGTATCTAAAGGGTAAGGCGAGGGTCAAAACACCTGTATCCTAGTTGCAATCTTCTAAGGGTTTCTGGAATTCTCTCCAGTCCATTCTGCTCATAGCTCCCAGAACTATTTCGTGTGATTGCTCCCTGGTGTAAGATGAGGGTAGAAAATGTACTTGCCCATTATTTATTTTGGCAACTGAACACGGTGAAACCACCCTGAAAAAAATGGGGCTCTACTGAAAGAGAAATGGGGAGAACAGAAGGGACTTTGGGGAGTAATTGGCAACTCTATTCTTCTAGCTATACTAGTGACAAAACATGGAGTTAATTCAATTATTAAGTCCCCCAGCCAATATTTCCCCATCTCTTGTTGTCCTTTGTCCCCCATTCATCCTATTACAAAGCAAGATTCTGTGCAGTTAGGAAGACACAATGAGCTCTTGGCTTTTGTTCATCCACAGCTGGTTTTGGAGAATTTTTGATCACCGTGGTCATTTATGTTACTATTAAAATACCCCATCTACCAACCTGGAGCTTTAAACACCTCCTTAAGTCTACTCATATGGCTTACTCTTCAGCATACAACTTGGTTAACACCACCCTCCCAAGGAGGCAGGCAAGTTGATGACCCCCGCTTGCTCCCCTCTGGCATCCCTGCTGTAGAAAACCCTCAGCATCTGTCCCCCTCTGCCATCTCTGCTGTAGAAAACCCTCAGCATCTGTCCCCCTCTGCCACCCCTGCTGTAGAAANCCCTCAGCATCTGTCCCCCTCTGCCACCCCTGCTGTAGAAAACCCTCAGCATCTGTCCCCCTCTGCCATCCCTGCTGTAGAAAACCCTCAGCATCTGTCCCCCTCTGCCACCCCTGCTGTAGAAAGCCCTCAGCATCTGTCCCCCGTTCAACTTCTGTAAGGCTCACTTTGAAGTCCCAACTTACTAAGTCATCCTAGTTGAAGCAGTATCTCCTAAGTTTGTCATTTAAGCTGGGATATTTGCCTATGCTTTTCTAAGTAGATGTATTTGACAGTAGCTTGAGGTTGTGGTCTTGATTTTTGTTTCTCATTTGTGTTCTTTGCTGCAGTTCTCTACCCTAGCTTTTCATTATACACAGGGCTACCTTTCCACTATGAGTCTGAACACTTGTTTTTAATATCCCATCCTGCAAGAAAATACTGTAAGGTAATTTTCCTGTCATATCGGTTGTAAGGTAAGTCCCTGCTTTATTCTTACCATTGTTAAGTCATCTGACTTTGGCAAGAGATCACAGGGCTAACTGCAAGCCATGCTCACACAGCTGGAAGTCTCACAGCACTAGCAAGAACCCCTCTCCTTCCATGCAGCTCAACAGTCCCAGAGATTCTCACCCCTACCTTTTGCCTCAGGAATTTCTCCCTTCTTTTCCCATTAGTAGCTCAACCCCCTTCACGCTTTTCGAGTTTTTAAATACCATAAGTGATGACATCAAAGAGAAGTTATAAGCAAAATGTTAAAATGGTTTTATAAAAGAATAATTTAACCTGGTTGATGTAATTCAGTCATATTTCTTTGAGATCTTACATCTATGAATCTGTGAGTTTTCCACAATTGCATCTTTTATTTGCAAATGCATTCAAACTTTACATAATTGGCCCAGATTTGTTGGGTGAAAGGAGCTCTGAGAGTGCTTGTTAGTGTGAGCTATAGATCAGCAAAATGACTTCCCTTCGTCTATGCATGGAAGGCATTACGCCACATTTAGTAAGTGTCTACTGGAATTCATAACTGTAGTTAAATCATGTTAGTATTTTCCTTGGGGTAGAGGCAGAGTGCTTAAGCCTGCTGAATTATTTGATATAGGTGAAAACTTGGCACRTTGCCTTGTAACCTCAGGCTGATTCTGAGCTCAGCCATCTTCCTACTCATCCCCAACTCCCCTTAGAATCCATATGAGGATTTAAAAGGTCATCCACCTGCCCCTCTGTACTCAAGAGCTGAAGCAGCTATTGGAAGCAAATCTCAGTCCTCTGCAAGATGGTGGTGGTAGGAGATTTGTGTGCCAAGAGGGCAGCCTAGGGCGAGAAGAGCCATCCTGGGTGTTTCTGCTCCCTTGCGTTGTTAAAATTGGTTCAAAATGCTGATGCTGACTTTTCCCTATGGCCCGTCTGGCTCGTCACCTATCAACCCTGTGGCTTGCATTATTTCTTGACTTGCCAGTGTGATATTACTGCAGTGYAGGCTGATCAGGAGCCCCAGCAGCTGATGATTTTGAAGGGTGGTAGTCTATTCTCAGACTTGCTTTCCTTGATGATACAGTGTTAAAAAACAAAATAAAACAAAACAAAAAGCCAAAAAACTGGTTTTGATTCCTCCATGACCCCAGAACAGCTACATGCTTGTTTGAATCTTAGTTTTCCTACTTGAAAAAAATGGGAAAAAAATCATGTCTGAGTTGCAGGGTAATTGAAGTCTTCATACTAAACTGCTAGCATAGCACTTGATCATAATCCCAGGACTCTACAGTGTTAGCTGTTCTCCTTCATGACCATACACTAGTGCTATTGTATTATTTTCTTAGTAAAATCACTATACTCATCGCATTGYTTGTATATAATCATTATTATGTACAAAGTAATTCATTACAGTATCCCTGAACAATTTCTAAGAAAAAATTAAAAGCAAATGATGCATTACATTAGCATCATATATTTGAAGTTCAGTCTTGTTCTCTCTGCTCCTATGCCATTCTCGGAACTATTTCATGTAATTACTTCGTGACATAAGGGGGGCTGGAAAGCATGTTTGCTTATTCTTTTTTGGTAACTGAACATATCAGAACTTTCCTGAAAACACAGGGTCTCTACAGAAAGGGAAGTGAGGACCATGGACTGGCCAGGCAGAGGCAGTGGCAGCTCTTTAGTTCCCCTGTCTATAGTAATGCTTTACTGTCTTAGAGCAAAACTCGAATAACTCAGATGTCTATAACTACAAGCTCCACAGCAGAGAGTTTGATTTTACTATGAAAAATACGAGCAAGTATTGGACAGAGCATATTTTCAGGTTTTGTTTCCAACAACTATCAAGATTTTTTTTWAAGTRTAGATTTCTTATAACATTCCTCGAGAGAAGAACAGAACTAATTGATTTTTAAAATATTTAGTTATTTATGTATAGGACTGTTTTGCTTTGGATATCTCTGCAGCATGTGCAGGCCTAGTGCCTGAGGAGGTCCGTCCGAAGAGAGCACTGGCTCCCCTGGTACTGGAGCCGCCATGTGGGCACTGGGAATGGAACACCTCCTCTGCAAGAGCAACACGCACTCTTAAAGGCTGAGCCATCTCTCCAGCCTGAGGATGAATTAATGACTTAGTGTACAAGAGTACCTAGTTCATGTTCTGATTTTGGGTGAAGGATTCAAATTCAGAGTTTGAACTGGGGAGCTGTTAGGAGAATTTAGTCATGTATCATATTACCAAAGTGGTGTATCATGTGTATCTGTAGACAGGCAGTACGTGTGCCTGTAGATGAGGTTTAGAGAGGAAAACAAAGGGGATAAAGGCGGGGTGGACCAAAGGACACAGTAGTCATCAAAGCGGTTACAAAGGTTTTGTTTTGTTTTGTCCTAATTTCAAGTCTTTTACAGTCTTTTTCTTTTTTATGCTAGATAAATGAATTCAACTTTTTAGGTATTGAAGTAGCAAAARCATTAAGCAATTGGTAGTGGGATTATAAAAYCCTTAGTGAAGCTCCATTGATGCTCCATTGCTTCAGAATGGCCATCGTGACGAAAAGCTCACTGGGATGGATAGTGGTTTGTACTGTGGGCGCTTAAGTGGCTTTTTAAACAAGCTRTGGTGATTAGAATAAAGTGATTTTAATAGAAACACACACAATCAGTGGTGATCCCTAACCATAAAACTATTTCATAGCTACTTGATAACTATAATATTGSTGCCACTATAAATCATAATATGAATATTCTATATGCAAGATATCTGATATGTGATCCCCAAAGGAGGTCACAACCCACAGGTTAAAAACCACTGCTCTACATCCTTACCACTCTAGCTTCTTACTYCCTTCAAGGTCRGGTTTCTTAGTTCACTGTAACACAAGCAAGAATGCCCACTCCCTCACCAACCCCCAATGCTTCTTGTTGCTAGAGAAATTGCTATAGACTYGTCTCTAATCAGGAGAGATCAGTGATAGTCAAACTCGTGTGAAAACTAGAGACCTATGGATTCTTCTCAACAGACTCTGACCCTATAGATCTTGGATGAGACTTGAATATTTGTTTTGAACTTCAAACCAAATTGGCTGAGGGTCCTGAAGGCCCAATAATGCTAGTGCCTCCTCTGGACTGTGAGCAGTGGCGYCCCTGAGGTGGCTCTTCCTGTCTCACGCACACCTTTCTGGGATTATCCTCATAGAAATACCAAGAAGTGTGTTTCCATAGTGGTTCAAAATCGAGTTAAGGTACCATGAAAGATTAACCACTACATTTGGGAAGTAATAGTTTATGTTCATGAAACTTGTGGCCACCCTCTATGATATTCCAAGGAGTGTCTCAGAATTTCTAAAGCATCCAGTAATTGTCTGGAGCAACTTGACATGTACATTCAAAGCCCCAAATCTGCTTGTCAGGGCTGTTGTGATGTGGAGCAGTGAGCAGAGGGAATAGGATGAGGTTTGCGTGCTCAGTAGTCTCTACCCCAGAGACCGTGGGCTCTGAGTCACATCCGGGTCAGGGTGCTCTATTAGAGCATCACTTCTCACAGATGCCCTAGGGTCTTTGTCACTCATTACAGGAGGCAAATAACACCAGCTTTGATGTGGCAACTGAAGAATTTAATTTCATTTTGCAACYGCCCTAAAATTTTCATATCTAATATAACCAACCRACCAATCTGCCTGTGTATCCTTTTATTGATCCCCTGCCTCTCTTTGACATTCAGGACAACCGTGGGCTCCTTCAGCTCCTCCATGTGGCCACCCAGCCTGATATTTCTCTTATTTCCATTACTCCTTACACTATCCCTACCATCTTCTGGCAGTTAAGCTGACTCAAAGGAAAGCCCTCTCCTTCCAGAGAATTGGAACTAAACTCCCTACCCCCATCCCACCACCACCCCCTGATATCCCCCAAGAACTTTGAGTCTAACAAAGGCAAGGTTGTTTGTCAAAACAGTCTCTGAGTAGCTATTTGTATTCATCTGGCTACTGCTCTAACTTACTCACGGCAGACATTTTAAAATCACAAGAGGTGGGTGAAGTAGGGGAGCTGAGGTTGTTTGGATATTAATGTTTCAGTTTACAGAGTGAACATAAATTGGCTCATACAGAAGACCCATAGTGAAGGAAAGCCTAGATTGGTGTTGACTTATTTTGGAAGGAATGGGGTTCTGAACTTCCCTGTACAACTAATCCCCAAACAGCTGCTCTGGAACATTTGTGAATGTTATGACTTTTGAATAAACTGCTCTGTTCCCTTCTGTGTGGAGCAGAGATCAAAATGCTTGCCTTGTAGTGAATATAACAAGAATTAACACAAAATATAGCACTGGCTCTCTCCAGGAGCAAGCACTGGCTACATCTTGGTATTATAATTTATTTTCTTAAATATTGCCAGCAGGCTTTGGTATAATCCTGTGTCATCATGGTTGAGTCTCAGCTGTCCAAACTGAGTTACAGATGTGGAAAGAATACCTTCCGATTTTTCTCATAAATTCCCAAGTGAACTTCTTTTCCTGTACCCTGGGCAGAATTTCAAAGGTGACTTCTATTTTCACTTATTCAGTTWTAGCTATTGAAAATATCCAGCCTGATTTTTTTCTAAATTCAACACACAACAACCTTGTGTGCCGTTTTAGAATAAGCATGGCTATCACCACTTGACTTCACCAGRTTGAAAGTCTGCCACATCATCTGGTTCTGCTTGTGAAATGCCAGTGTGTAAAGTGTGGCTAAAGAARTGAGATCACTTTTAATGATGCGGTGAGCTGGCCAGATGCCTCAGCATCAGGTGAAGAGGAGTCARGTGGGTTTTCTTTCCTGTGCATATTTGGACCACACAGAGAGCTGGGCTTTCCACTTGATTTTTTGACCAAAATGGCCAGAAGAATTTTGAAATATTATTCATAGCAAGTGTCTAGTCTATACTGCTGGTAAGTCTGAGGTGTCATTCCCTGGACAGAGTGGCTACTCCAGAAGCAAGGGCGTGTCTGAAAGTAAGCAAGCCACGCCCACTGGCTGTTTCATCCTGTCAACTCTGAACTCAGCTTGTGGAGGTTGATACAGAGCGACAGATATACTCTAAGTGTAAAATCTATACAACGTATTAGATGAGAAGCATCTGAAGGGGTACAGTGGCTTAGGGCTCTGGCATTCCAAGGAAAGTATTGATTAATCCATATGGAATGAGTGGGGACAGTTCCYCTCCTGCACAGGAGGTCTGTGGTTCCTGTAGGAGCAGGGGTTGGCAAGCTGTGAAATAGATAAAGGCAAGAAGGTCTGATATAAAACCACCCTCAAACATGCAAAACAATTGCAACTAGACCATCTCCAAATCACTTCACTGTGAATGTATGAAAGATGACAGGGAAAGGTGTGCCCCTGATACACAATGCAAACTCTGCTCCGGAATGCAAAAATGGGATTCTTAATTCAATAAACTCCAGTTGCACACATTTAAGTGTTCTGAAGCATGCTGCATTTTGAGAGTCAGCACATCTTTATAAAAGGCAAATGGACTGCCCGCCACTGCAGCCTGCTTCACTGTTGCTTGGACTGGACGAAAGGACCAGGTACCCGTGTTATCCCGAGTTACCCCAAGTTTAAGATCTCTGGGGATCCAAACAGCCAGGCAGTAATCTGAGCTCAGGAGCTAAGCAGAACAGCGGTTCCTGTACCCCAGACAGGCATGGGTTCTGTGCCCTGGGGGGATCCTGCACTCCCCGTCACCACCATCTTTGCCACTGCCAGTTCACACCAAGCTGGCCAGGTACCCGAGATACCCCGAGTTTAAGATCTCTGGGGACTCAAACCAACAGACAGCGATCTGCACTCAAGAGCTAAACAGAGCAGCAGGCCCTACTGGCCAACCAGGTGTAGGTTCTGGGCCATGTAAAGGCTGTCATCTTGCCTCAGGTCACACGTGGCCACCAACTTACTTGGAGATCTGTGTGGGCTATACCTGGATTACAGCAGAAGCAGCCACCTTGCCTTGGGGCACCTCAGACAGCTAACCAGACAGAGCCCTGTGGACCGAGAACAACACCATCTAGGCTCCAGCAGTCCAACCAGGGAAGCTCTACTCCTGCAGGAAATCCCCTGGTTAGACTGAGCTCTGACACCCACCACCATCTTGCAGCTGGTGGCCTGACCAGGTCACCACAGAAAACCACAGAGGAGCCCAGGTCACCATAAAGATCTAACAGACAAGCCCAGATCTGTGGAAAAAAAGATCTGAGTCTTAAGAGCAGGCATCTAGGCAGGCCAGGAGGAGACAGTGGGAGGCCATCTGCATACCCAGCAGCAAGCAGCAAGGAGTCTCAGGCCTGACCCAG
>BDUI01001497.1:42399-52433 GCA_002335545.1 Apodemus speciosus
GCAGTGCCGTGGGCCTGATCCAGGTAGCAGAGCGATAGGTCATAGGTCAAGCCTACTCCAGACACAGCGTGTCCTTCAACATGTACAGCAGACTCTCAACGCATGCCCCCCAAAGTCTGGCCTAGAGGCGGCTAATCTCAGGCCTCTTGTCCAAGCTCCCRGGAAGCTCAACATCTCGTTTGTTTGGAAGCACCTCAGACTGAGGAGTATGCCTACTGCCTTTGAAGACTCCTGAGCTCTCCTTGGCTGTCTCATGGCCACCACAATCTGTATCTTTCACCCTGTGCTCCTGTCCTGTCTTCTATGGGCCATAGTTGTTTTCTCTGCTGCCTTTCTCACAGCATGGTCTGGATGGTGCTGCTGCTTTTCCTTTCTCCTCTGGTCTGTCTGGCTCCAGGTAAAACATGCTCACTTCCTCCCAGTAACTGTTCTTCATAGGACACAAGGAGTGTATGTGTCTCAGTGTACAAATCGGGGCATGCAAAAAATGTGGCCTAACTGACCTTTTTTGGCCTTGTAACTAACTATAACTTGTGTGTTGAGCCCATACTCTTGCTGGGGATGTAGTTCAGTCCTCAAGCACTTGTCTGTGGGAAGTCCAGCACAGTGCCAGTTTCCTTGGACAGCTGGCGTTAATTCCCACTCTTCTCCCTCAGAAATACACAGAGAAACAGTGCAGCCCCTTCCCAGAGTTCCTCCCCTTGTTACCAAGTCCAGGTGCTCACAATAAACATCTGTCTGTCTCACGCCATCCCGTCCTGCCCAGGTCTCTGGCTTTGCAACTGACMCTTTACCTTCCTGGAACTACTGAAGGAGTCTCACCCTGAAATGTCTGTGCCTAACTCTGAGAATCCCTCTCTTCCAAGTGACTCTTTTTCTTTGAAAGGGTAGAATCTGCTGATATTCGAGCTCCTAAAGTTTCTCCATCTTCCTCTTTCTTACACGTAGCAAACATCCTACCAGCTCTGTTCATTCCTACCCAATTACAAAGGGTCCTTCCTTCTGTGCAAACGCCTTAAAACAGCCAGCACCTCAGACCACCTGAGCATCCTAGAACTAATAATGGAAGACATAGGTCGAATCGTTATTAATAGGTTTCCTCACACTGAAAGCTTCCCAGGGACTTGAGAGGGGTAGAGAGCAGGGCCTTCAACTGTAGGGCATAGTGGGCGTGGAATCCTGCGTGGGAAGGGCAGAGACGGTATGCTTCTGATGGGGTACAGAGTTTGGGAGGCAGAGTGACATTTCTGTCTTCTTTATCCCAATGCAGGGCATCCTCCTGAACTGGACTAAGGGGTTCAATGCATCAGGCTGTGAGGGTCAAGATGTTGTGTATCTATTACGGGAAGCCATTAGGCGCAGACAGGTAGGAGTCTACCTCCAGGGGTGCTTTTGGGGCTGTGACAGGCCTGGAGGGGAGCAAAGTATCATTTGCTTCCTTGAGGGGAGCAAAGGGGCCCTCTATAATAGAGACCTATGAGTCCAGTGCTGGTTGCCATGACAACTATGTTGCCCAGCAACTAGCAGCATCCGTTTGCATGCAGGCAGTGGAGCTGAATGTGGTTGCCATTGTCAATGACACGGTGGGGACCATGATGTCCTGTGGCTACGATGATCCCCGTTGTGAGATGGGCCTCATTGTCGGTAAGGAAGATCTTGCCCTCTGTGCTCCTGGTGTCTGAGAATTCTCTGCCTTTTGTTAATTCCTTAGGTTAGACCTTTCTCTGACCTTGGGGATATGAGAGTCTTTCTGTATGACCCAGTTGACTTCTGGACCATTGTACTGAGCTAGGAGTCTGGAACTGGGACATTCAGTCCATTTTAGCTATTAAGTCATTGGATCTTCCCGAGCCTCAGTTTGCCCATTTGGTAAATGAATCTCCATGAGACTGGCTGTGCCGCTCCCATCTGTCTGACCTTGGGTAACTCACTAGAGTCTGATCCTTCACTTCAAGTTATGACACGGCAATGCCTATGTCGAGAGACTAAGAGAACGAATGAGAAGGGGCCCAGGCATAGTAAACTGCCCGGGTCACAGGGTATACTCAGTGTTTGAGATGGGACAGCATGGCTGGCCAGTGACTTGGGAGGGTTCTTTAGATGTCAAGAGTCTAAGGCATTGGCAAGTTCTTACCCTGGGGCTACCGGCATCTGGATAAAGGGGCCAGAAGACACAGAAAGGAAAAGGATCTCTATCTTCTCAGAAMCAGCATCCAGAGGGGATTAAGCCTGGAACAGCCTGTGGCAACTTACAGCTAACTGTGACTGCATACACAAGGGCAGACAGGCTAAGATCAGACAGGAATTAGTCCTGAACAAGCGGGAGATGGAGCTTTGAAGGACGCTTCTTTTAGAGCATGTGGTGGCCTGTCACGGATGGGAGACKTTTGAACACAGGCTCTGACGCTAGTAGGTGCTTAGGAGAGGTGTAAACTACTAGAGAAATCCCAGGTGGGGCTATCRAGGGGCTCAAGACTCAGAGCTAGAAACATGCAGAGGAGAGAGTGTCTCTTCCTCTCSGTTTCACATGTATCACTTCTTCGGTGTAGCCTTTCCGAGGCTCGCAGGCAAAAAAGCCTCCCGCGTCCCAGTGCTCCCATGATGCTCTTGTTTTTGTTTCCATGAGAACCTGTGGAGTACTGTCAGAGAAAGCYGTCCACGGCCTAACCTCTGGCCAGACAGTGAGGGGTCCTTGTGCCAGTGTTCTGCCTCCTCAGTCCTGGCCCACTCGTGTTATTTCGACTAAAGCCATGCTCAGCCACCAGGAAACTCCGGCATCTTACCAGCATTAGAGTGGAGCCACGCCCATCCCCCCACCCCCGGGGTGACCTGATTGACGGCAGCATAGGAGCCCTTTGGATAGCATGGGAGGCACAGTAATGTTGGCTCTGGGAGGGGTGCAGAGGAAGTTCTGAGGCTTTGGTCCTGACAGTGTCAGAAAGGGAGACCAGGGCCATGGACTGGTTTTGAACGTGGGGAGACAGGAGGRGTCCGAATTTTGTTGTTTTGGTGTGGGAATCACCCCTAAGGGCTCTGTCTGCATCAGTAAGCAGCCCCCATCCCTCGGCCCTGGCCTGTCTACAGGAACCGGCACCAAYGCCTGCTATATGGAAGAGCTCCGGAACGTGGCGAGCGTGCCTGGGGACGCCGGCCACATGTGCATCAACATGGAGTGGGGTGCCTTTGGGGATGATGGCTCACTGGGCATGCTGAGCACCTGCTTTGATGCCAGTGTGGACCAGGCATCCATCAATCCAGGCAAACAGAGGTACGGCTGAGGCCCAGGCCCTGGTGGTGGCTAGTGGACTGGGCGGGGGGGAAGGGCCGATGGGCCCGGCTGTCCCACGGGCTTGCACACACCTGCCTTCACACAGGTTTGAGAAGATGATCAGCGGCATGTACCTGGGGGAGATCGTCCGTCACATCCTCCTGCATTTAACCGATCTTGGAGTTCTCTTCCGGGGCCAGAAGACTCAACGCCTTCAGACCAGGGACATCTTTAAGACTAAGTTTCTCTCTGAGATCGAAAGGTACCTGCATTGCAAGGCAGTTTGTTGCTAGGGGAGGATGCTGGATGCTGCCGGTCCCCTCCACTCTGGGCCACTCTGGAGAAGTAGGGGAAACCTTGAGAGAGAGAGGGAGCTAATTCTCTATTCTGTCCCTTCCCGGCCCCAGCGACAGCTTGGCCCTGCGTCAGGTCCGAGCCATCCTGGAGGATCTGGGGCTGACTCTGACATCTGACGACGCCTTGATGGTCTTAGAGGTGTGCCAGGCTGTGTCTCGCAGGGCTGCCCAACTCTGTGGGGCAGGTGTGGCTGCTGTGGTGGAAAAGATACGGGAGAACCGGGGCCTGCGGGAGCTGACAGTGTCTGTGGGAGTAGATGGAACGCTCTACAAGCTACACCCCCAGTGAGTCCGGGAAGGTGGGTCAGGATGGGAGGCGTGGCCAGCTGGGAGGGGCTGGGCTGGGCTCACCTCAGCCCTTTCCCCTCACAGCTTCTCCAGGCTGGTGTCGGCGACAGTTCAGAAACTAGCCCCTCAGTGTACTGTCACCTTTTTGCAATCAGAGGATGGATCTGGCAAAGGCGCAGCTTTGGTCACTGCTGTTGCTTGTCGCCTCACCCAGACGGCCCACGTCTGAGGAAATCTCCAAGAGCGATGGGATCTCACTGGACTAAGGCTTCGGCCTACCCCGGCCCTCTGCAGGCCCAGCCAGCCACCCACAACTYCCAAAGGAACCCATGTGTGGCCCCCTTATAACCATCTGCCCACAYGCAATGGCTTTCCGARAGAAGCGACACTCTGGTTAGCAATATATATATATAATTTATTTACATTCACGTCCGCTAAAATCCCTACGTGCCCCGGCAGCCGGGCAAGGCTGTGTACATAAGGCCAAGTGTAGTGCGCGAACGCACTTAAGACAGAGTCAGGACACAAACTTCACACAGCAGGCCCCACACAGGGGCGTCGGCCAGCCCCAGGAATGGGCATGCCACGGCACACACACTTGCCATTGTACAGCCCGGGACTCCCATTGCATATTCACACGCCCCGCTGGGCAGGGCACCTCGAGGCCGGGGTACAGGGAGAGGATCAGGGAGGAGCCGTCGGGTGTCCCTGGGTGGGTGGGAGAGGGGCCGCATGTGAGAGGCAGATGTGTACYGACACCGGGTGTGAGACGTGAGCAGCCTCCAGGTGCACAGCATGAGATGTGTGTGGTGGGGGAGGGTCCTGCATGACCTGGGAGAGGGGTGCGTGTGAGATGAACACACGAGGCATGCATGAACACACGCCTGTGTGGTGATCGTGTGCCTGAAGCCAAGGGCCAGCCCCTGTCCAGCTGGGATCCTCGGTCCCCCAGGCTTGAAGTCAGGCCCCTCAATTATACCCCTACCCAGCAGGCACAGAAATGTTTGCATAAGGCCCACCTCAGGCAGGAGCTCTGGGGGCCATGTCCCAAGCCCAGCACGTGTGCGCATGCTGTGTGTATGCGGGGCCCCTGGCGAGGGACAGGAGGAGAGGTAGCATCACACGCATATACACACACACACAGATGGGCTGGGCTCGCCCAGGCTCCAGGCACTGTCCACTCTGGGCCCCGGGACCAGGGCAGAGTGAGAACAGGTGGCTATACCAACCCGGCCAGGCAGGCCATGGAGGGATGGAGTTTGGGCAGGGTCTGAAGGACCAGCATCGAGGGACAACTTCAGCCAGGAGGGGCCTGTCCAAGCAGCCCCTCCCGGGTGTGGGGGTAGGGCCCCTGTCTGGCTTCTTGCCTGTCCCTGGCAGGTGCCAAAGCTGGTGAGAGTGTAGGCATTACCGGCCTGGCTGGTCTCAGCACTCGGCCTCCGACACCGTGAAGAGGCCAGCATCCGGCTGGCCCAGTCCGGCCACCGCTGCTGCCAGCTGGCCGAGGTTGCCGTTGGGGAAGTGCCGTGCCTCCCATAGGTTGAGGATCATGGCTGTAGGACTGGGTTTGGAGGCAAAGAAGCTAAGATGGCTGCAAAGAAGAGGCAGTCTGTYAGTAGTCTGGCCTCACTCCAGGCTGCCCTCAAACCCACTGAGACTGTGGCGCAGAGCCTGGTAGCCCTCCRTCCGCCTGCCTCCGCCTAGCTCCACCCACCTGTCCAGGTGAAGTTTCTGGGCTAGAGTTCGCCAGTCGGCGCCCCGGCTGCCCGGCGGGTCCAGGCTGGTAATGATCTTTTGCCGAATGAGGAAGGGGATCTTGAAGGCACTGGGGCCCACCAGGGCTGGGACCCCCCCTTCACTCTCCAGAGCCAGCAGTTCCGCAAACCTCGTGTCCTGCATGATGGGACGGATGCAACAGGTGCCAGTTAGAACTCCGACCGCTGCCGCCTTGGCCGGGAGAGTTTCCAGGCAACCCCAGACGATGGGGCAGCAGGAGCGCTGGGCATCCTCTCCCTCGTGCACCAGGGCACTACTCTCTGGATCCCAGAGACACGTAGTCRCCTGGCCACAGTTGGTGACAGAGAAAGCCTTCCTGCTCCCGACGCTATGGCTCTGCTGACCATSCAAGTCCAGCACTCTCAGCTCAGTGCCTGCTGCCCCAAACGCCCTCTCCCACCCCACGATCCGCCAGAGTCCYGCCTCTGCTTATCCTTTAGGGTCCAGTGCAAAGTCCCTCTTTGCTGGAAGTGCTCCAGAGCCCCCGGGACAACTCGACCTCCTCCTGCTTCCCATAYAGCACCTACACCTCTGTCTAGACACTTGAGAGAAGCTAGAAGGGGTAGCGCTAATAAGAGGCGGGGCCGGTCTGGGATGCTCGGCTCTGGGAGCACACCACCTTTCCGCCCACCTTAGTGATGTTGAGGTTGATGCTGAAGCTCTGCCCGTCTCCCTCCACCTGCCACACCCACACCTTGCACGCCAGGTCACTGGTGCTGGCGCTGATCCGCTCCAGGGTGAAGGTGCAATGCAGATACTGCTGAGTGCCATTCCAGATGTGGTAGAAAGGAATCTCCTGCGGAGACGGACACAGAGGAGGCGTCAAGTGTGCCCCAGCACCGACCCTTGGAGCGCTCGTCGTGGGCTCGGATCCCACCTGGTAGCTGACAAGGAGCTTGCTCTTCCACAGGGAGCTGGGCACATCGTGGATGGACAGACGTAGGTTGTGGTAACTGTCTTTGAAGTGCAGGACACGGGGCTCCTGGATCAGCTGTCCACCCAGCTGCTTCTCCAGCTGCACCACCTCCTGCAGTGCCCGGGGTGGTCAGYGAGGCCTGACGGTAGGCGTAACCCTCCCTGTCACCCCCAAGACAAGGCAGTTGGACGCTGAGGGCTAGGCGGCCCACCAACAGGGCTGCGTGTGGTGGTACCTTGAGAGCATTGTGGGTGTCGTGAAGGCAGTACACTCGGATGTTGTACTCGAGGGACGTACAGGCCACAGGGGCAAACAGAAGGAGCCTGAGGCGCTTGGTGGCAGCCACGCTGAGGGCCTCTCCCACCAGGGCAAAGCGGCCTAGCTGCTCGGTGAAGACATAGCAGGCCCCGGCCTCCAGCTGGCAGTAGTAGAGGTGAGAGGGCGACTCCTCACCAAGGTGCAGCACGTCCTGTGGGCAGGGCCTCATGGGTCAGTTCCTAACCAACTTAGGGGTCCCCAGAGTCTCCAGGCCACCTGTGGCTCTCAGAAGCGGCCAGAGTTTGGGGAGACCCAGGACCGCATAGCAGCCAAAGGAGTGGAAGGCCACACCCACTGTGGGGCCAGTGTTTTGATTGGGTGGCCTCAGAGGCTCTTCCCAACTTACCTCCCAACTGCCCTCACAGGACTGCTTTTTGAGACGCAGGCTCCAGCTGTCGGGACTGGGCTCTCCGCAGTGGTCCATGACGAGGATGACCGGCCGGGTGAGCAGGACTCCTGGGGGCCCACAGCTAACGATGGGACTCAGCAGGGTCTGACAGCCAGCTAGGGGCAACCTCAAGTGGGGAAACATGGGTGGAGAGGGAAAGGCGTCAGTGGCCAGTCCTAGAGACCGCGGGGTTAGGAGGCGGACTCTGCGTAGGGCATTGACACCGTAAGGACAGTTGACAGCGTAAGGACTGGAGCTGCAAAGCAGGGTGAGCCTAAGTGTGCCTCAGGCCCTGGGCTCCCTCAGGCTAGGTCAGAACAGGCACAGCAGTGCTGGGCAGGGGTGAGAGGTGTCCCAGCGATAGGAGCAGCAGGCGGTGCCCTCCCGGCCCCCCCCACCACAGCAGGGCAGGGTGCACACCTCACGTCTTCTGGCTTGTGCAGTGTGAGGTAGATCTCGTAGATCTTTCCTCGGGGGATGGCGTCCGGGGGTATGAGGAGGCTGACCCCTGTAAAAGCAGAGGGGTCACAGCTGATTGCTACAGATACCCAGTACCCCAGGAGCCAGCCAGACCCATGCGTTTCCTCTTCAGCTACCCTTGTCTGGGGACAGAGGTGCTTCAAGGACTGCATACTGTCCCACCACCCACATAGGCACGACTCTGAGTCAGGGAGACTCCAAGAACATCTGAGGCAACCCAGCTAAAAGCACAAGTAGGGCAGGAGACACCAAGGATGCTGCTCCACCTCCTGGTACGTTCTTTGGGACCAGGGCGTTTTCCGCTTAAACCTCCGTCTTGCAGGCCCGCCATGGACGGCCCCGACTGTCACCCAGTGGTCCCTCTGCCCACCTGCTACATTCAGCGCTTCCAGAACAGGGTCCTTCGGTCTTGCCCAAGCTCCTCCTCCCTTAGTCCTGTCCCCTCTAAGAACTGGTCTCCTCCTGTCGCTGTCTCCATCCTTGCAGGTGGGGACGGGTCTACCACAGCCCTCAAGGGCCGAGATCTACGGCTCCGATGTCCTCCGATCTGTTGCTGTGCCTCTGCCCCAGGAGCAGCAGCAGAGTGTGGAGGAAGGGGAGTTTGTGGTGGAAACAGCAAGGACAGGGGCGAGAAGTCACGGAGAACAGCGTTGAGGCTCTCCCTGCTCCGAGGGCAGGAAACCCCCACATCAGGAAGGGCCTCTCAGCTCAGACAGGAAAGGGGAGACATTCTGTGACTTTACCCCTAAAGCAGACAGACATAGCTCCAGGGTATGCTGGGCTGGACTCTCAGGCCGTTCAAGGGCTCTGTGAGGACAGTCTACAAACACGCAGTGACTGTCCCATGGGATTCCACACCCTCTCGACACCGGGGCTGCTGGGTGGCACCAGTGTGCTCTATGGCGTTTCCCTGTTCGGGTCTTACCACCGAGTGATGGTGGGTGACTGTCGCACAGACAGCTCGAACCCGGAAGAGGGGACCTCGTGACCATGTGCTCACAACTCCCGATTTCCTCGCTAACCTGTGCTCACTGTAGTACCTGATGCTACTCGTGCTGGGGACAGTCACACACTCCTGGTGTGAAGGCCGGCTGGAGGGGGGTTTTCAAGATTGGATTCTCATGCTGGGCACTCAGAAAGCTGAGAGGAGAAAAGGCGCTAGCTCTCCCAGGCCAGCAGGGAGAGGCAACTAAACAACAGAGAGGGGCAGGGGTTGGGGCGGGGGGAGAACCGGCAGCTGCCCACACTGCAGGGGCCACCGAGTCACCCACCGTCTGTCTGACAGGCACCAGCTCACCTCACTGAGCTATGAGGATTTCTCATACCCTGTCCTGAGGGGTGTATGAGGCACAGACAGCAACAAAGATGAGCCAGGAGGAAAGGTGGAGAGACCCTTCTGAGCCAGGGGCAGTGTTGTGAGTTCAGGTGCCAAGGGTCTGTGGTGGCTGTCACATACAGGAGGGAAAGCACCCAGCAGCACACGGGTCGCATTAGCCTTGTCACCGGGGCTTTGTAGAAAGCTACTGGGAACCTTAGAAAGAACTGAGTGAGGCAGGGGCACAATCAACTCTAGACTCGTTCAGTGAATGTGTAGGAGCCGGGGCTGAGGTAAGGGATGCGCTAACCTGGGTGTGGTGACACACCAGGGCAAGATGAGGAGCAGGGGCAGGGGCAGGGGCGGCAGGAGCTGCTGGGAAGGGGGAGCACGCAGCATCACGTGACGACAGCTGACTTGTGGCGAGGGGTGGGAATGGAAAGACGGGAGCCCAAGGTGACCCCAGGCCGGTTTCTAGCTTAAGCAATGGCTCTGTGCTAACTGTGAGCCGGGGAAAGCCAGAGAGGAGGGAGCAGTGGGAAAGGGTGGGAGACTGTTCTGTTTTAGGCACAGGGACTCTGAGGCGCTGTGAGACATCCAGATGGAGCTGCCCAAGAGGCAGCTGAATGCAGAGTTCTAACGCCTGGGAGAACTGGGGGTTTGGACGGAGGAGTAGGTGAGATCACTCAGAGAGAAATGGCGGTGGGGGGGGTCCCTGAGGAACGCCTGTACCCAACAGCCAGGGAGGCGCAAGATCAGGAAGGAGAGGACGGGGTCACCTGAGGAGAGGGGGCAGAGCCTTGTCAGAGGCTGTAGAGATTTCTCCAAAGATGGCCTTTGGAGGGTCTGTGAATTCTCTAACAAGAGGCCTCAGGGATCCCGTCTGAGGCACCTTTGTGGAGTGGTGGATGACATCTAGAATGCTGTAG
>BDUI01001497.1:55113-69148 GCA_002335545.1 Apodemus speciosus
CCTGCCTCTGCCTCCCAAGTGCTGGGATTACAGGCGTGCGCCACCATGCCCGGCACGGTGGGACCTTTTAAGATGGGGCCCAGTGGGAAGATTACATCATCGTGGGGGCTGCTCTTAGACCACGGGGCTGTCCATCTCTCCGAGCCTGCCTCTCCGTGTCTGTCTCTCTCCCTTCCTGCCATGTGATCTCTCTCTTGTCTACATGGTGCCATCTGCCACTAAGCCGTGGGGCTTGGGGTGGTTGGCACATTTGCCAGAGCCAGCGTCATGCTATTTGGAATTTGAGCCTCTACAAACTAATACATTTCTTTTGCCATGTCATTATAGAAATGGAAAATAGACACATACATGGGCGGTCAGTTTCTCAGGTGTCTCCAGGTCAGTCGGAGCCCTTGTGTATACCACCAGCCCTGGAACTGGGGTGGGTGGGGGGCCAACTGCTTGGAGGAAGCGCTATCGATTTTTCAGAGTTTTGTATAATGGAAGAAATGTCCATCAGAAAGGAATTGACACAGATAATTAGGTTTTTAATTGAAAGAATAGGGGAGGGTGTAGTCTAGGGGAAAAAATCCAACAGAGATCTTTAATTATTAGTTATGGCCTTGTAATTAACAGGCCACACAAGCCCAGCACCCCCACAGGACTTACACGTGCTCTTGGGGGACGGGATAATTTCAAAGCTGCGGGAGAGCAGATGGGTGTGCAGGAGTCAAGGTTCACATCTGTGCATGTCTCGGGAGGAAAGTGGTGTGGCTGTGTAGCACAGGGAAGGGTGTGCCACAGATGGACCCCTGGGGTCCCAAGCTTTGGAGAGAGGCGGTCTATGTGGCAGGAGAGTGACTGCTTTGACCACAGCCTCCAGGGCTGGGTGGGGCCATCTGTCAAATTGAAGTGAGCCCCGGGGCAGAGAAGACTCACTGTGCAGGCAGAGGTCGCTGGTACAGTTGCGGGTGTCCAGGTCAGCACCCCGGCACTCCTCACCGCCATTGCGGGGCGCTGGGTCGGAGCACTCCCGGCTCCGCCAGTGGGTGCAGTCAAGCCCACAGGCTGACCACTTACTCCACGGACTCCAGCTCCCGTCCACTGGACAAGACAGACAGGCAGAAATCAAACAGCGCAGTCAGCCTAGGAAGTCGGCCTGGGTGGCCTGCCTGGGTGGCCCCGCTAGTCATCTAGACCAGGCAGGACACGCTGACCTGGGCCTGGGTACAATGCCAGGGTCAGGCCCTCCGATCTGTAGGACCTTGAGTGTCCGGCTAGCCTTGATGACACATGCTAATGACAGGGAGACACGGTGATGCCAGGGACTGCTCGGCTCTCTCCACCCAGGGAGGCTGTCCCGGTCCCGAGGTGGTAAGGGCTCTCAGTCACACACACGATGGCCCTTCTGGTCCAGGCACAGGTGAATTGTGCAGCCCCAGGCCGGGCCTAGATCCTGTCCTCAAATTGCATCTCAGACCCTAAACTGAGCCCAGGCCTGGCCACAGACTGAGCCCTAGAGTCTGACCACACTGTACCCTGATCCCCACCTCAGACTGAGCCTGGCCCTGCGTGGCAGGCGGGTGGGATGGAGCCATGGGGGGAGCAGGCTGGTGGGTGCGATGGAGCCAGGCCACGGAGATGGCGTGGTGAGGGACGATGCAGGAGGCGGTGGCCGCTGGTACCTGGGCACAGAGTGGCGCAGGCTGTTTTCTGGACATTCTGCCCCTCACAGAAGGCGCCCCCGTTGAGAGGTGCCGGGTTGGTGCAGCTCCGGCTCCGTTTCTGCCAGCCACGCCCACAGCTGGCGCTGCAGACGGACCACTCCGTCCACGTCGACCACCCACCGTTCACTGGCCGGACAGAGAAGGACTGGGGTCAGGGAGCGGGGGCTTCCTCAGACACGCTGCTCCAAGATGGGGCAGGAGGGCAAAGGGCCTCGGAGCCAGGGGTGAACGCTCCTGCTGTGCCGGGAGAAACCCTCAGGGGGCCGAGCCTGGGCTGCTGGGCCCCAGCGTCTGGCAGAGCCGTCAGATACCCTACTCCCGGCAGTGTCGGCGGCCAGGCTAAACTGCAGTTCACAGGGCACCTGCTCACGGGGGAGGGGCATCTCATTCTGAGGCTCTACTTCCCATTCTTGAACCAAGGATGACGTGTCACGCCCCTCTGAGCCTCCTCTTGTCTCGTCACCTCTTGCACCGTGCTCCCCACTCACAAGTGACCAACACATCCCATCCCTTTGCCCAGACATTCTTCTGCCCTCTTTCCTAGTCAGGCCACTCTCTGGTTAGCCTGGCCCTCGCTCCATGCCTTTCCGTCCTACAGCCACACCATCACGTCCCTGTTGGCACCTCAGTACCTCTTCCTGTGACTGGGGAGCCCAGGACCCACCATAAACAATGACGGCCGCAGAGGCGCTGCGGCGACGGGCCACGATGTTCTTGGCCACGCAGGTGTAGTTGGCAGTGTCGGCCAGGCGGGCCTGCCGCACTACGAGGCTGTGCTCCCGTGTGATGTACACATTGGGGTCGAGGGAGGGGTCCACGAGGTCCTCATTTCGGAGCCACTCCACCTAGGGGGGCAAGCCAGAATACTACATGGCTGGCCCACACCGGCCAGGCCAGAGTACAGAGCGACCCCTCGGGAAGTGKCAACCAGGAGTCTGAGCTTTAGGTAGGATCAGAGGTCTGGGAACCCCACACCCGCCACTCACCTCAGCTGGGGGGATTCCTTCTGGGGGGCGGCAAGGTAGCACAATGCCTTGCTCCAGTGACACTTCCTTGGCCAGCGGCTCCTGCTCAAAGTTCTTGCGCAAATCTGGAGGAAGAAAAACATTGTCCTTTAGTGTCCGGATTAGCCCAGCTGACTCTTGGCCCTGCAGAAACCGTGACACATGATAGAAGGAGATGCCAAGTGCATCGGAGAACGTGGGAGGGTTAATGTTACCAGGCATTTCCTCTACCCATCAAGGTAAGGCTGTGACCTCCAGGAGGCCTGCTGCCCCCCCCCCCGCCTCCAGGCGATGCCCTCTAGCGCCCGCGCCCGCATGCCACAGGCTGGTACAGTACTCACAGGCGATCCGGATGTAGGCCTTCTGACTTTTGGTGGTGCCCGAGGAGCTCCACGCCACACACTGGCACCAGTATTCCTCCAGCCCAAACACCTTCTCTACCTGCTGCCTCGACACATTGATCCGGACCTCCATGGTTGGCAATCCTGCTGGGTTCAGGGGCTACACTGAGTCTCCCTGTCCCAGACAGTCGATGCCCCGCACCACCTGCAGCAGCTGGTGGACACTCTGAGCCTCCCTCAGCCTGGAGGGAACTCCAGGGATGCTGATGACATATCTCCAAGAAGTAAGCAGTGTGGCTTCTAGAAAGTTCCATTCACTCTACATTGTCACCTGAGGCCTGTCTCAAGGAAGACACTGGTAGGAAGGTCTCTCTAAAGTGGTGACTCTCAAAGTGGAGCTTTGGGTAGCAGGCTGAGAGAGCCAGTGGGTAACAGACAGGCAGAGCTCTTTGTAGATAGGAGAGGAAGGGTAGGGAAGTCTGCTCGCCTCCCTGGAGGGCCAGCAGGGAGATCTGACAGGTGATAATGTAACAGCTATTAGCATTACAGCTGCTAGGCAGGATGGGAATAGACTCCTGGGACTCAGGGTTTCCCACGTGCCAGGGTGGTATCTCACCCATGCCGTTCCCGTCCCCAGAACTGTCCCTACCCGTGCTCCATGGGGGTGCTCTACTGGATAAGGAAGCAGGTGCAGAAGAACACACAATTTTGCCACATGGGTTCCCCTGGGTGGCCTAAGTGTGCTCACCCCCTGGTGGGGTGACAGTACAGAGGTAAGGTCAGCAGGCAGGCTTTGGGGGAAGGGCTCTGGTGGTCGGCGGGTCTGGGTGTGCTAGGAGAAACCCCTCTCCCATCCCACTCAGATCTCCACCTTCTGCAGCACCCAGAACCAGACACCAGGGTTCTTGGGGGGAGGGGTCCTGGTCTCCCTGACAACCCGGGAACGGGGGTGGGGGGATGCCCTTCTGTCCCGGAGCCCCCTGCCACCCCTGGTCTGCAGCCAAAACTACTGTCCCAGGAGTGAGAAAAGACTGTTTGTTTCCAATTTCTCCTCCTCCTGACCCCAATTTCCCTTGGGTCACTGGCTTATCAGAAAGAGAGAGAGAGGCCAGCCGCCAATGTGTTTCCATTGTTAACAGAGAAATTCAATTAGGGTTGCATTGCAGGAGCAGTGAGCCCAGCTGAGCCAGCCGGGCTGGGAGACTGCTTTCCTTCTTCATTTCTCTAACATGTCTCCCTGACCCCTTCCCAGTCCCTCCTGTGGAGTCTCTCYAGCCACAGCACTGGTTGGCCCCTGGCTAGTTCTCCCAGGTCGCGTTTGCCTAAGGGTGCCTCTGGCCGTGATGGCCACCAGGCCATTTGCCTCTGCTCTGGATCCTCCCCTGCTCTTGTACTCTTTAGGATGTGGAGTTGGGTGGGGCTGAGAGCCAAGGTGCCCTTCCCGGGGCCTGGGTGCAGGAGCAAAGCTCTGGACATCAGCTATCTGTCAAGCACACACACGAACGTGATAGAGCCCCTGAGAGTCAGGGGTGGAGCAGGGTCTCCTCTCCCTTCTTCCTCTCCCAGGGTCAGGGATGGACAACTTCCAGAACATTCTGACCTGGGGAACTAAGTGTCCTCTGGGTGCACAGGCCTAATTATGGCCCTCAAGTGGCAGTTACCCACAATCCCAGAGCAGCTCAGTTTGGGAGCAACTTTGCTAGCAGTCCTTTCTTCCTTTGTTCAGTCCTTCAATTCCCCTTCCGCAGGGGCCAAGTTTATCCAGCGAACCTAGCTTCAGGCAGCACCTCGCAGTGGCCAGAGGAAGCCCTTGAGATCCCTGAGCRCTGAGGGCAGAGGTGGGGTCTAGACCCCGCCCTGCCCTCCAGCTGCTCATTGGAGCCTGCTTCTGGAAACGGATCCTGAGTGGGGCATACTGTATCAGCTCCTGACGAGGACATATGAGCAGTTGCCAGCCTTGGAGAGAACGGAGGGATGCCAGGGTGGCTGGACTAGGGGCGGGAGATGTGTGTGAATGAAGATCTATAGGAATGGGAGCACAGTGGAGACGTGCCGGGTGTCTCCGGGAAGCGGAGGGTCGGCTGGGTGCTCTGAAGTTGCGGTGGAGCTCTCCTCTGACTCTAATAAGCGCGCGGTATAACACAATAAACTACAGTCCGTCCCAGAGGCCAGCGCTTGCCTTCATTACAGATGCCAGGCTTCCCTTGGCCTTCTGGATGGGAAGTGAAGGCAAATGATTGGCATTTGTCTCTGGTGAGAGTCCCCCTCGCAACCCTAGCCCTTGCCGCGTGAGTAAGCGAGGCTTGGATTGCACCGAACTCTAACCCCTGCCACGCCCGTCTGACCAGACTGGTTCCAGGTGTGTGCACATGCAAGATGCTCTTGCCATGGCCTCTGTGTGGAAGAGGAAAGCCTTCCTCCTGGCCTCACAGCACTCTGGTCCCCAGCTGAGAGAAAAACTCAGTGGATTCTGACGCGCTGGCCACTGGAAGGCCCAGACTGGAAGTTCAAGAGGAAAGAGGTTCCTGGTGGCTGTGTGGGACGTGTTGCCGCGATTCCGCATCTCTGCTTATTTGGAGGGAGCACCTCGGGAGGGGGGGAGGGGAGCCTGTCAGTATGTGTGTTCTGCCAAGGTGCAAGGCTGCTTTGTCAGAAAGGGCCTGGCACTTAGGGGCCCACGACAGCAGAATGTCTGAGATCAGGAGGCTTGGATGGGTCCTCAAAGCCAGAGGAAGGCAAGGCAAGGCCACAGCTCCCTTTTGCCCAGTCCTTCTCTGGAGGACTTGCTGTGGCAGCGGCAGGGCTCACGGTGACAGGGAGAGGTGCTCTGCCTGTGCACTTACAGGGTTTCTCCACCAACCTGCAAAAGACCCCTCCCTTCCAGTTCGCAGACGAGAACACTGAAGCTGGGGCCGGGAGGGCCGTGCTGCGGAGTTCTCACGCCCAGGCGACGTGGGCTCTGGGGCTGTGCTTACGGCCATTAGGTCATCGACAGTCTCTAGTCTCGGGCGGCCCTGATACTGTCGAGGACTCTCTTGAGCTCTGCTCCCTAGCTCCATCCTGCCCGTGGGAGTCAGCTGGATCAGCAGGTTGAGAGCAGCTGTGGGGGCCGACTCCTTGGCACCTAGCCGGTGCCTGGCACAGAGGATGTGAGGTGAACGAACGCTCAGGGTTTGCAGGAAGCAGCTGGTATGGGTACGGCTGAACAGTGTGGAGTGCGGGGCTCAGCCAGGAGTCGCTAACCTAGGACACAGGTCAGGGGGCGGTCGCTGGGCCTTCTGCTGGTGGGCTGAGGCACACGGTGGGGGAGGAGTCCAGCCCCTGTGAACTCTGGTGGCAGGGCGTGGGTGTCCTCTCTGTGGGCCAGAAGACCTGGTCGGAGACCTTTGGGGGTCCTGGACAGGGCAAGGTCAAGGCCTCGGTCGTCTTTGTAAAACAGTCTGCTTGTGAGAACTAAGGCGCCATCTGAATCTGAGGCTCTCGAGCTTGAATTCACAATGGCCAGTGCTTCGGATGTTCTCCCGGGCCACGGCCTCACCATCTGCCCTGCGTGATCCACCCGCGGCACAAGCCTGACGACAGTTTTCCTGACATCTGCTTGCACCCCAGGCTCACCGTCCCAGCTAACCCTGAGCCTTCCTCAAGGGCCGCTGCTCTGCCTTCACCCCATCCCTCTGGACGGGGGAACACCCCTTCTGCGTACTTCTAAACCTGGATGCCACCCCCACTCTGGAGCGTCTTCCTGGGTAGCCACCACCCCATTCCTGCTTCCCTAGGGCACGGGCCACACTGTGGTCACCTATCCGGATCCTTTCTTGCCTCCCTTTAGCATCTGTGTGGTTCTGGTACTGCCCGTGTGCCCGGCCGGATGGCACTGCGGCTCAAGCCTCACGCTGGTGGCCTACATGTCCCAGTGGGCGGTCTCCTAGGGTATGTGCCGTGTTTCAGGCTAGCTGAGGTCTTGGTGTTGGTAGGCATAGGACTAAACCAGAGGCTCTATGTGCTAGAAGCTGCCTCTCTGCGCCTGCTTTTGGGAGATACTGGGAGCCTGTTCAGGGCGCTCTACCCATGCCCCTCGGCCTCCTGTTGCCTAAGACCAGGGCTGGTAACGGAGATCTGGAGAGGGTACTTCTTGGTTTAGCCCGTGCCCTTAGAATCCCTCTGCCCCTTACAGCCGCCGAATCTTCCTGGGTCTGCTTCTCTTGTCAGCCTCCACACAGCCCCAGTGTCACCCACAGCTCTGGTCGCATCACCCTGTGGTCTGACGTCCCACAGGTCAGTGGTATCCCTCACGCACCTTCATTTCTGAGCCATGACCAGAATGTCTGTGAGCCCCGAGGAAGCCTCGACTCTGCCCCCCTCTTACTAGGGAAGTCACTCTTGGGGGACTGTGTTCCCAGCGGAGGAATGTGATGTAATACAAGCATGCTTGCACAGAAAGCGGGAAGCAGTCAGAGAGTGAGTTCTTGCGTGGGTCCCACTCCCTTGCACCCCGCTTCTCTGTAGACGCCTCCGGCCAGGCTGCCCCGATTTCGTGCAGCCCTGTACAGACTCAGATGTATCTCACATTGCCACCTTTTGCTGAGAGACCCGGGGGCACTTCAGTGGATGAGTCGGGGTGGGAGTCTTCCCTCCTACTTCCCAAGCTGATGCTGGGGGGGGGGTCTTCTAGAGAAGGCCTTTGCATATCCATAGGGTGCCAGGGGAGGGGAGTCTGCCTCCCCTGGTGGTCCCGAAGGCAATTGGTCAGCAGGTGCTTGCCAGCGCTCACAGACCCTCAGGGCCTCCCTCCACTGCCTCTACCCACCCCCGTGACCCCCACCCGGACTCACCGCTGCTGCCGTCAGTGCTGCGTTCGATGACGTGATCGACCTGGCGGACCCATTCCCCATTGCACTTGAAGAAGATCTGGGTGGCGGGCACAGCCTTGCACACCAGGAGCACGGGCTTGTTCTTGACAATGTACACATCCTCAGGTTCTACCAGGAAGTGGGGCAGCAGGTCTGGGTTGGCGCCAGGCACCGGATTGGCCACTGTGGCACTCTGCTGGGCACCTGCAAGAGGAGGAAGGGGAGAGCTATCGGCCTGGTCTTCCCCGAGCCTGGCGGAGGCAGCTGGTGTAGCGAACGCCCAGCTTTGGACGGGGCCAAGGGAGTCGCAGATGTAGCTCGGCTGCTGCTCCGCCCGACAAACAAGCCGCTGGACGTCCTTGCTGAGCCCGTGTCACCTGCAAGTTAGCATAGGAAAGGACCCGTGACCTTCTGAAGGTGGAGAGGCACAGTGAGGCCAAGGCAGGTGGTAGCTCTCAGGAGGCCTTGGGCTCACGGCATCCATGGAAACACAATATTCTTCCAGGCGAAGTTTGAGGATTTAGCCCGGCAGGCGCTTGTCCCGATAGACCAGGGATTCTCAACCTTCCTAACACTAACACTGCGACCCCTTAATCCAGTTCTTTATGTTGTGGTGACCACCCCCCCATAATGTAAATATCTGTATTTGCTGATGAGACCCTCTGTGACCCCTGTGAAAGGGGCTGCGACCTACGAGAACCGCTGGTCTGGGTAAAGGTAAAGGGCCTTGACATTTAAGGTATTAAAATACAGTGTGAATGGAGACAGACAGGGGAGGGTATCCAGGATGTAGTTATGAGGGGGCAACAAGATTTGAGGGGTGCTGGGCGGAGCTACACTATGCCGGGCTAGGGAGGGAGGTGGGGGAAGGCCTGGGAGACACTGCTGATGGGTGACATGTCAGGGTGGGGGCCAAGAGAGTCCTCATGGAAATTCCAGGACCTGCACCACATCCCGCCTATTCAAGGAGACCTGAAAATGGGTTTTCTTCTCCTTTGAATCCAAACCTACAATCGTCCCACACGTCATCTGTCTGCAATCATCTCTGAGGCCCTCGGTGGCATTCAAACCCCTCTGTGTGCAGGACGCCCAAAGGCGTGGGGGAATGACGTTCACCAAACAGGCCCCGGCTGGCCTGGCCAGCCCACAAGGCTGCAACACACAAACAGGGGCCTCTAGGCATAAACGTGGGGTAACTCCCTGGAAATGCAGCTGCTCTCTGGTACTGGTGACTCTGGGGTGTTCGGTGAAGTCGCTGGCTTTCCATCTGTGAGATGGGGTCACGCTGGTGACTGGGGATTCTGGAGGTCCCTGCTGAGTCTGTGTACTGTACTGTGAACCTCTCAGGAGGGCAGAGGCCACCCACCAAGCTCCCTTGCCCCTCCTGCCTCTCCCCCACATCCCAGCCCCCTCTGCTGCCACCCTGCCCTTTCCTGTGGTGACTGTTCCTGCAGCCACCTCCCGGCATGTTCCTGCAACTCTAATGAAGGCCAAGTGCACAGGCAGTCGGGGAAATGGAGTCGTCCTTCCCAGACCACCCTCTGTTGAGTCCGTTAGGTTCTGGAATGTGGAAGATTTGGACAGATAGAGGAAAACCCACATCTTCCAATACCAGATAGGAGGCCCCAGATAGGAGGTCCCTTACCACAGTGTGTGTGTGTGTGTGAGAGAGAGAGAGAGAGAGAGAGAGAGAGAGAGAGAGAGAGAGAGAAAGACAGAGACAGACAGAGACGGAGAGACAGAGACGGAGAGACAGAGACAGAAAGAGAAAGTGTGTGTATGAGAGAGAATGTGTGTGAGAAAGTGTCTATGAGAGAGTGTCTGAGTGTGTGTGTGTGTGTGTGTGTGTGTACAAGAGAGTGTATGAGAGTATGCATATGAGTGTATGAGAGAGAATGTGTGTGTGCATGTGCGTGTGCGTGCGTGCGTGCGTGCATGTGTGTGTGTGTTGGGGATTGTGTGTGTGTGTGTGTGTGTGTGTGTGTGTGTTGGGGATTGAACCTGGGGGCATGGAGCTTGCTAAGTGCTCTAGTTAAGCTCCGCCTTTGCACCCAGGAATCCAGGCTTGAGTCTGGCTCCCTGCGTCTTAGGGCTCATGCAGACCTCCGAGGTCTGGAGAGCCCGGAGGAGAGTCGGAGGGGGCGTGGCTCAGGAAGCAGTTCTACAGTGCAGATGCGGGATGGACGCTGGTGGGCATGGCTGCTTCTTGAGACACGAACATGGGCAAGCCACAGCACCTCAGGGTCCCCAGGACAGCGCACACGCATGGCCGAGCTAGCCCCAAGGCAGGGCCCTGGAAGGAGCCTCCGCAGCTCCTCAGGGCAGGTCTGGACCTGCCTCTGCCTCCCCCTTCACTGGCAGAGGCTCAGCTCCACGGCTGGCGCCTGTCTCTGCTCAGAGCTGGATGGGCGCGGGTCCCCCTGCGGGATGTGAGGCAGAGTGGGTGCTGAAGCCTCCCGCCTCTCTATCGATCAGAGCAGCAAGTCCTACTCACGTCAGCCGCCCGCTGAACCCAGCACAATCCCTCCTGTCTGCAGTTAACTGCTAATGAAAAATAAATGTACTGTGACCAATAAGGGACATAGCTCACTTCTCCAGGGCCTCCGTCACGCCACTCCGGTGTGGCCTCCCTCCCACTTCTGGGGTGAGGGTATTTATCAGGAGGCCCCCGGGGGACCCTCCAGACTGCAACCCTGCCCTCTATCAAGGACACTTATGGGTGAGTGGTAAATTTAAGCCATCTCCTCTAGGGACAGCAGGGTGCTGTCTGGGTGGTCAGAGCTGGCTTCTCTCTCCATAGCCCCTGCCCACATGTTCCAGAGAGTTCTCTCACCTGATCTACACTGTATGTAGCACAGTGAGCCTTTCCTCCCCTTCCCGCCACAGTGCGGACCACCATGGTGGTGGACATGCTTTCTATATAAACGCTGCCATCCGGGTTGGGACCCAGCACTGCAACCTCAGACCCCAGTGACTTCGGACCCTGGCATGAAGCAGCTGAGTCCTTTATTTGGCCCAAACCGCCCACTCTCTGCTGCCTTAGCTGGGTCTGCTGCTTCCACGTCCGCTGTCTGCCGGCTTGAAGCGGTGCTGAGGATGGGACCAAGGCCCTTAGCTGGCATCCCCGAGCATTCCATTCTGGCATCTGCCGCCCCTCCCAGGAGGCTGCAGAAAGGCCTAATGTTAGGTACTGGCTTCCCTCCTCCAGTCCATCTCAAATCACCCCTCACACCACACACCCTACCCTCTACAGCCGGGGTCCGCCCTCGCTGCCACGACAGCCCGCTCCATAGGTGAGTGGTCAAGGCTGCTGTCCCCACAGCCAACCCCTGAGTCCTGGTCCCTGCTGTCTGTCTCAAAGCTTCTCAGTATAGGCGCTCACAGTGGGGACTGGGGATGGCGGGCTGCTGCTGTCACCCCCCAAGAGTGCTGAGGGTCGGACACAGGGGGAAACTGTCGGGGCACACTGTGACCGTAGGTGGCTCCCGGAGCTGCATGGGGACGGGTAAGGGCAAGCGCAGGGTGCACTGCCACCTCTGGAAGCCCACTTATCCCTAGTTTTCCAGAGGTTTCTCCGGGTGCCTCCTCCTGGGCTTTCCTACCCACACAGGATGAAGCTCAGCAGTCCTCCTGGAACCCCATGATAAGGCTCCGTCGGGCTTGTGGTCACTCGGGACTGCAGGCTGGGCATGCCGATGGCTCAGGCCCAGATGTGCGGGCAGCCCCTGCCTCTTTCGGGAGAGCTTGGAGGCTCACTTTGTCAGAAGCTGATGACCATGCCCAGGCTGCCCCTAGCAAGACAGGAGCAACATCCTAGCAGTCCCTTGTCCCATGTGTGCTTGGGGATGCGGGGTGAGCACGTGTGTCTACATGCATGTGCACGTGTGTATACCTAGAGAGGCAGACTGGAGGCCAGGGGGTGCAGCTGTAAGCAGGGAGGAACCAGATGAAGCCCCAGGGCTGGCGGCAGAAGAGACAAGCGAGGCCAGGTAAGGGTTCAGGTCCCACCTCTGTGACCTAAGAGACAGTTTATTGTGGCACACTCGCATTGAGTGGCTGCTGCACGCCAGAGACCAGTCTGGGTCTGGGGGAGCAAAGCCCAGTTCTGGCACTGCCCATGCTGACAGGGAAGTGGGAGAACGAGGGGTGGGGGTGGGGTGGGGTGATACTTCACAGAAGGTAGGATAACAGGGATCCAAAGGGAAGCAAGCTCAGGAGGGGACTTTTAGGCAATGCTCTAAATGCCAAACCCAGACTAAAGAGTTCTTAGGGTTAAAGAGATAGTAAGGTCACAGGAAGTAGCTGGGCTTGTCTGAGACTGGCATGACCAGAGCAGAGGTACTGGAGGTGTGTGTGTGTGTGTGTGTGTGTGTGTGTGTGTGTGTGTGTGTGTGTGTGCATGTGTAGGGGAGCAGGGGCACCTCAGAGTTAGGACCCAGGAGGAACTTGGGATTTTACTACTTGGGCTTTGGGAAAACTTCAGGGACATTACCTTGTGGGAGGGCCTTGGAGAGGGTGGGCGTGGGCAGTTAGACAGTGAGTGCCTGTTCCCTTCTGTCCAGCCTGCTCCTCTGAGGGCTTGGGTCCACGTCCTGTCACTGTGATTAGTTTAACTGTCAACTTGTCACACTCTGGAATCGGCTGGGAAGAGAGTCTCCAGGAGGCACTGTCTAGAGCAGGTTGTCTGCGGGCGTGGCTCTGGGGGGGATGTCTTACTCACTCATCGGGAAGATGCGGCCCACTGTGGGCAGCCCCATTCCCCTGGCAGGCCGCCCCGGACTGTAACTGAGAGCAGAGAAAGTCAGCTGAGTGTAAAGCACGCACTCGTGCATTTTCTTCCTGCTCCTGACTGGACGTGATGTGGCCAGCTGTTTGAGCTCCCGCTGCCTTGATTTCCCCATGGTGATAACCTGGAACTCTTTCTCTCCTAAGCTGCTTATTGTCTTCATACCTTTATCACAGCAGAAATAAAATTAGGATAGTCTCCCACCTGGGCATCTGTCCCATCCCACGAGTCTCCTTCTGGGATACAGGTCCTGTGGACAGGCACACAGGATAGAGATAGAATGTTTGTTGAATGACTAGATGACCCCAATTTATATTAGAAACTAAAAGCCGTGCACAGTGGCCCTTCCTTCTTAGTCTATGGGAAGACCCAGAGAGAGGGCTGAGAAGCCCAAGGGCAGTCACAGGAACAGACTGCATCTCTCGCTGCAGGATACCCAGCCCCACCCGGGTGCGTTGGACGCATCTCCGTGCAAGGCTGAGCCCCATGACTTTCCTCGCCTCAGTAGGGGACATGAGACTTTCCAGTGTGGCTCAGGGGCCCGGGGTGGGTGTGAACATGCTTTCGAATGTTTTATTTTTAAAAGCGCCACAAAAATATGAGGTGTGATTAATCAAGCTATTAATGAAGTCACATTTACTGAGTAAGGCTTCATCCCAGCCAGCGGGGTGGGAGGGGTGGGGGCAGGATGTCACCTGGCCTCCCACAGCTGTCGCCAGAAGCCAGCTCTTTTCCCAGCACAGCAGCACCCTGCTCCCTCTTCCTGCCACCTGCTCCTTCCCTCCTTGCAGAACCCCAGGTGGGGTGAGCCCAGCTGGGGCGGGATGGCCAGCTGCTTCTCAACACCCCTGAAAAAACACGCTGACTGGGACTGGAGTAGAGGGGGGCTGTGTCCCTGCAGCAGCCCAGTACCTTGCCCCAGAGGCTCTCAACATCTCTAGATGTTGGCTCTTTGCAACTGGGTGTCCCAGCTCCTCAGAAATATGGATGCACAGGCAGGTAGAGAGAAATACTACAGGAAAATATGCCCTTGGAGCCAGGGCTACACAGAGAAACCCTGTCTCGAAAAAACCAAACCCCCCAAAAAAAGAAGAAGAAGGAGAAGGAGGAGGAGGAGGAAGAGGAAAAAAGAGAAGGAGAAGGAGGAGAAGGAGGAGGAGGAGGAGGAAGAGGAAAAAGGAAAAGGAGAAGGAGGAGAAGGAGGAGGAGAAGAAGAGGGGGGAGGAGGAGGAATAGAAGAAAGAAGAAGGAGGAGGAGGAGGAGGAGAAGGAGAAGGAGAAGGAGAAGGAGAAGGAGAAGGAGAAGGAGAAGGAGAAGGAGAAGGAGAAGGAGAAGGAGAAGGAGAAG
>BDUI01001497.1:71182-89897 GCA_002335545.1 Apodemus speciosus
GCTGGTCCGAAGCAGCAGCCATGTCAGACGGCCCGAAAGGGGCCAGGCTGACCTCTCAGGCCTGAGTTGAGGGTCGTGCTGGGTTCCCAGCTGTGGGACCAGTGAGTTCTTTGCCTAGCTGTAGGCATCTGGAGTCAGGACCCTTTGCCCCTCTCATGGATCTCACATCTTCCACCTTCCTGGATGGCTTCTGCCCAACCTGTGATTCCAGCTCAAACTTCCTCTCTGCCAGAAACCTTCCTGACCACCAGACAGCAGTGGTCACCCTCCTCAGAGCCCCAGACAACAGTCATATTGCCAGTTTTGAGCATGTCAGAGCCTTGAGAATGGTGACTGAGTGTTTTTATCTCCTCTGCCTATCTCCAGAGCTAGGCCAGGGTCCAACACACAGCAAGTGCCCAGAGAGTTTGTCGAATGAATGTTGGACTCATCACTTGGAAAGGGCCTGGAGCTCAGAGATGAAGGGCAGGAACCAGACAACGCAAACTCTCCTAAGGACCAGCTCCATTTCCCTTCCAATCACTCAACAAATCAAAGCGGTTTGCAAGAGACGTGACTTCCTCAAACAAGCAATGAAGTGAAGACCCTTCCTCTAGGGATAGCAGTCTCCAGGCCTTAAGCCACTGGGCATGGTGGGGGAGGTGAGGGCACAGGAGCCTGGTGTGGCTTGCACACATGCAGGGTTAGGAGAGACAGCTGCTGGAGTCTAGTTTTCTTAAAATCTATACAGGGAAGCTTGACTACAAGAGTCTAAGATACAGGATACATTCTGGGAGGAGGAGGGGAAGAGGTGAGGAGAGAGGGAAGACTGAGCAGAAGCAGAAGTGTAGGAAATGGAGGTAGCGAGTCCCCTCCCCCTACGGACTGCAGGTCTCCGGGCACATAAAGAGCTGTGGGGTTCCAGGTGGCAACTCAGAACTGCCAACTTGTCTGCAAGTGAAGACAAGGTGCCTCGACCCAGGAATACACCCCAGGAGCCTTTGTGACCCCTAGAAGCCTAGCAACCCTTGGCACTGCCCACCAACTGCTTCACACAGGGCTGCAGACCCCACACAACCTACAAAGAGCAGCATCTCCCCATCCRTAGCAACCCTGCAGGAGAAGGCAGGGTCAGAGCAGGGACCCACTGGCCATCTGTCCTTCCAGCCATGGCTCCCAGCCGCACAGGACACCCTAGGGACAGGTCAGCATCCAGGCTTTGGTGGCAACTGTGGTCTCTTCCATGTAGGATTATGCGCAAAGAAGAGACAGGAGGTGAGAGACCTCACAGTGTCTCAGAAGGTATGGCTGTTCCGACCCGCTCTCAGACACATACGTGCACACACTCTGGTTTCCATGGTAATATGTGCATGAAAGTGTCACAGAGCCACCTTCCCAAGACGGGAGGAGAGTCACCCTCTTCCCCAGTGGGCTCCAGGTACTTGGACACGAGGACAGACACAAGCACCGTGAAGACAGACAGACAGACTGGACTGCCAAAGAGGAGTGTAGCCAGACGACCCTGCCCTGGCTCTGCAGACTGGGCGTTCGTTGGCAAATGAACTGTGTTTCTTCTAACTGCCTCCGTGAGACTGGCCACATACCCYGCAAGTGACAGACAGACAGTTACAATATGGGCATCACTTCAGCCTGGCGCTGCTGTACCCACTGCTTTCCCTTCCACTCCTGTCTCTCAAACCCACAGAACTTATCTACCACGGGACCTTTGCACATTCYCTGTTCTATCTGCAGCTCCTCGCCCTTATTGCCCATGGCTGCCCCTCTTAGATCCTCAGTCTCAGCTCCAGGGTCACCTCCTCTGCTATTCCTCATGTTTGCACTATTCAAGGGACCACTGTTAGTTCCATCTCGTTCCCAGGCACGGACCACAGCCTGAAGTCCTCTGCTCCCTGTCGACTTTGCGGGATGCCGGCAGCATCTGCCCAACGCCTGGGCGGGGCCTGGCGAGGAGTGGCGTGTGCCGTGTTCAGATGTGCCGATCGACGGACTAACCCAGGTGCTCCGACTCTGTCTAGCACCCACCCTTCGGCTGACGCCACAGCCATCACGGGGGAGCCCTCAAGCCTGCTAGCAAGGGGACTTGGAAACTCTGGAGGACGGAGAGCTGCCACGGGGGACGGATCCTTGGGCCCTGCTCAGGAACCTACCCCCTTCCAAGGGGCCTTGCCGCAGGCCAGAGAAATAGTTAATAAAACTGAGGTCTAAATAAGCATTTGATTAACAAACGATAAAATAGCTATTGTGTCCCTGAATTAAGCTGTAATTGTGGTTGATAATTGGCTGGTTAGAATTTAATAAGCTACAATTAAATAGAATGGAATCCGGGGTAATTATGTGGTCACAGAGCCCAGGGAGAAGGGGGAAGGGGGAGGTAGGAAGGAGGGTTTTCCCTCCTTTGACTTTGCCGGTGGCATGTGGCGGTGGGCCTCCGTCTGGCTTGCATGGAGGTGGGGCCGGTGATGGTATGTGTGCCCGTGTGCAGTGTGTCCTCCTCCACCTGTCACCGGAAGGGACGGGCACAGGTCCCTCGCCACTGYTCAGTGCAAGGCAGCACAGGAGCCTTGCCAGGGTCGTGGCAGCTTCAGCTGAAGGAGACATGAAAGAGCTGCTGGCACTGGTCCCTGCCAGGGAGGAGCGGGAGGCCAGGAGGGTGCTGGGAGCGTCGCAGAGGAGGGAGGCAGGCCAGCAAAGAGGGAGTCCTCCTGTCTGTCTAGTGGAGAATCAGACTCAGAGAGAGAGACTGCCCACTCAAGGTCACACAGCAAGCAGCCGAAGAGGAGCCTGGGTATTCAGACTGCCTGTGGCTCAGCGGCCTCTCTACTGGCCTGCAGGCGAGAGGGCATCCTCTCAGGGGTCAGCACCCAAGCCCTCCCCGTTTTCACCTGTGACCTCAACAGGCTAAGCAGGGCTGGCAGTCGTCCTAACAACGTGGCTATCCCGAGGCAGGCAGGTGTGGACCCTGGCAGAGACACACGGCTGATGGATGGCCACCACCTACGTGGCTCTTTATGACCCCATCACCATTTTTACAATGTTGCCGGCAGTTAATTTAATTAAAGACCCCGTCTCGCATGCGGTGGCGTTTCATATCTCACTGGCCTAATGGACCCCGGCCAGAGCTCAAGCTAGAGCGACTCTGGGGGTGTGAAACCCCTGGGAAGGGACCGAAGGCTGCAGACACAAGGTGGGTCGCCGTCATCAGCCCTTGGGCTCCCTGAGGCACTACAGGGTTGTCACCACCCTGTGCACACTCCTCCTATCACAACCCGGCTTGCCTTCTCATTTCAACCTCACGAGCATTCTGGGAGGCGAAGGCTTGTTTCCACTCTACACCTCTGGAGTGAAGACATGGAAGCCCAGGGCGGTGAAGCACGCATTCCCACCAGGCAGTCGAGCGGCTCGCCAGGGCGTGAGTGGTCAGCAAGTTACACACAGTGTATGGAGCCCAGCTGGGCTCAGGCCTCGCCCCAGGGGCGTGGCCTAGTTACCACAGCAACAAATCCCGGGTAGAGCCGTCTTCCTGAGCCATGGCCACACCAGCACAGTGACAATGTGACCACAGGTCTCTGGATGACAAGTGTTCCGCTCTGGGAAGTTAAATTCTCGACCTCACTCTCAATAGAGGGAGCAGAGGGGAAACCCAGACACGTTGTCAGGGCCAGCTCCTACACATCCATGACTTCCCCAGGACTTCCTGTCTTCGGTCTCTCTCCCAGCTCCTCCTCCGCTGCCAGGCCTCCCAGTCCGCCTTGTCCTCTCTCCCTAACCTCAGCTACGGCACCGCAGTGCTGTTTCCAGGGATGATTTGAACCATACCTCACAGGGCAGAGGCTAGCTCCTGCAGCTCCCACGCCATCGTGTGCAGGCCCAGCCTGTGCAAGCCGGCCATCCAACAGGGCCCCCACACACTCCCAGTGCTCCTAGCCCCACTAATTCCATGAGCTTCATGTGACCCGCTRCAGGCCACCCCTCCTGGTGCCTCACATCCTGGCTGTGTGAGGCCTGTTCTTGAACCTTCCATGGATTTCCATAGGCCCACTGTGCAGGTGGCTGTGGCCTCCACCAGACTATACACCCTCCAAGGGACACCCAGGTCCACGGCACCTTGACTCACAATGTCCTGATTTGGGGCTGGACATTGGAGGCCAGCGATAACAGTCCTAACTCTGTCCTACCCGGCTATGTGATT
This sequence comes from Apodemus speciosus, assembly GCA_002335545.1. Lineage (NCBI taxonomy): Eukaryota > Metazoa > Chordata > Mammalia > Rodentia > Muridae > Apodemus > Apodemus speciosus. The sequence continues at coordinate 75,372 of BDUI01001497.1, forward strand.
CCCCGGCCAGCAAATTTCCTTTGTGTCAGGGTGTCAGGACTGGATCTGAGATGGCCCAGGGCTAGGACTGGAGAGATAGAGGTGACAGTGCTGTTCCCACCCCGAGTCAGCTCAGTCCAGGACCGCCACCGCCAGGCAGGCTGGCTGAGAGGCTGGTAAGTCACACTGGTGTGGAGCCTCCCACAGTAAAAAAAAAAACGTTGACAACTGATTTAAACATTTTAGACATTGTGTTGGCCAAACAAGCTGGCAGGCCAAAGCTGGACTAAAAAATGCCCGAGGTCTCTCAACTTTACAAATTAGGGTCACAGCAGGGCAAGGGGGAGCCCCTTCCCTGGCCACACACCCTGGCTCTGTTGCCACCGGGCTGCTCAGCTTCCCCTCCCCGGCTCCTCCTGGCCAGCACCCGCTCTCTCTGGATCCGTTCCCTCAGGGATGGACGGATGCCCTGGGGCCAGGCAAGAGGCTGGGGACTCATCTGCCACCCACAGGTGCCTGAGGCTTCACTGGAATTAGTTAAAGTCTGGCTTTGGCTGAGGCCTAAGACCTTGTCCCTTCCAGAGGCTGAGGGACCTCACGAGCCACATGATGCTCTCTGCCTGGGAAAGGAAGAGGCGGGGAGCAGCCTGGGCTTCCGGGCCTTCGGTCTGGGCTTCAAACGGTAACCAAGGAGCCAGCAGAAGGTTGCTGCAGACGGGGTAGAGGCAGTGTGAGCTGGCGACCCCAGAGAGGAGATTCAATTAAAAAATACTCCCCATCTGGGAGGGAGGGAGCGGGAGCCCAGGCCTGGCTTCAGCCTTCGAGCTGAGAAGAGGGTGTCTGGCCGTGGCCATCACACCCCTGACAATATAGTAATGAGCCTTCACCCCGTTTTAATTATCCGCTGTCCAAATAATTACCAGCTTGTTTATTTCACTTAACAGCCGCCATACTTTTTCTCCTACTATCGATTTCCATGTTTTCTTGGTTGGTTCATTATCTTTCCTACCCCTTTAATAGGCTCCGGAGGTCTTGGGTGAGGCTGGAAGGAGCAGAGAGGAGCTCAAGAAGGAAGGGAGAACTGAGTCAGCCCTTACTGTAGCCTGAGGGGAGCCTCTGCCCTGTCTGGACCTCGAGTCCCAGAGCCCTCACTCCCTCCATGCCCTCCCATCTTGACCAAGTCAGGGAGGACTGTTTTAAAATGAAAGAAAGGAGGGAGGAGGTGGTGCAAAAGCTATGTGCCCTCCTTGTCAAGGGCCCCTAGAGGGACAGACAGAAAGAGTCAAGGAAAAGAGCAGAAGGAATCTTGGAGGGGTGGGGCACTAAATGCCAACTGGGGTCCCCGGAGGCCTTGGGGCAGACGCTTGGTTTTCTCTTGTTCCCTAGGAGATGCACCCCACGGCAGCCTAGCCTTCCCTGGGTCTGTCCCCCATCCTTGGCTTCTGCCTCACCTTGCTTTCCATCACCATGGAAACACAGGCGATGCTATGATGTCACCTGAGTTACAGAAGAGCAGCCCATTGCTTTGGTTTGGGTGTGGGGGCGGAACATCAAAGGGAGGGTCAGGGCCTCGTTGGGTGAAGATTTAGAACTTTCTAGAAGAGGTCATGTGCTCTTTAATAAATCGCTAATAATTGCATGGATATTTAAATCTTAATACAAACTGCAGTCATCCTGGTAGGGACACCCCCACCCCCACCCCCCAGGTATTTATGGCTATCGGGTTGGAATATCTAAAAGTTGGTATCAGTCTGCCTTAAAACTGCTTTAACGCTGCAGCTAAATGGGTAATTGGGAGTGAGAGACAGTACCCGTGGATATAAATTACCTACAGTAAACTCAGGGCATTAACTGAGGGTTTATTATCAATTATCTCTTGCTTGTTCCCCTTAAAACGAACTTTAAGTATATTAATGAGGAAATTTACGGGTCTTAATGAAATGGGGGAAGTGTAAAGAGGTTGAGCCCCTCCCCCAAGCTGGGCACCCTGGGACACTCAGCAGTCTGGTCCCAGCTGCATGTGGACACTGGGCAAAGCCAAGCCCTACCTAATCTTTCCCCGTCTCCCAACCCTGACCCCAGGGACAGGCGCTGTGGGAGAGGAGGCAGCTTTGGTAGCACGACGACGGTTTGTTCATCCAACAATTCCCACCAGGGCCTGCTGCTGCGGGAGACTGAGGGCAAGGAGACCTTCATCTGCCCCCTCAGCACAATGTGGGCACTGCCATCGGAGCGGCACAAATGGAGTGTGTCGGGGGAGGGGAGGGCAGAGATAGGGGGGAGGGGCTGGTTCTCTTTCCAGGTTTGGAAGATGCTCCCAGAGGAAGCCAGGGGAAGAACCTTTGTGCATCTGTGTGTCCACCCCACTCCTTAGCACGTCTGTCCCTGCTGAGATGCACTCCAGACACAAGCAGCCACAGGCTGGCTTGCTTCAAGGTCGGCTTGACCTCCTTCTGGTCCAATTCACCGCCCGGCAGCCTTGACTCCCTCTGGTCCCCGCACCAGGACTGCTGACTCTCTCTGCTGTCCTTGGCTTCTCCTGACACCAAATGTGGTGCTGGGCCCTGAGCGGCAGCTTAGAATCGCCATGCAGGGCAAAGTCGGGCTTGACCTCTCTCTGGAGCCCACCCGTTGGTGGGGGACAGGCGCTGGCCACATGGTCAGCGTGCTGAGTCTAAGGTCGCAGCCCCTGCCAGATTTGGCTCCGCGCCAACAGCAGCAAATCCCTGGGGAACCTGATCTAGGTGCTCTAGGCAGGTCCCTGTGGCAGGCATTGCCAGGCTGTGTAAGATGCCACCACACAAGGCTCAGAGGTCTTCAAGGATGTCCTTCAAGGTCAAAACACCACTCTTTGGAGTCTTTGCCCCCACCCTGTGTCTCTGCCCATCACCCAGTCACAGTCCCAGGATCCATGGGGGACGGGGGCAAGTGCTATGGGTCTGACCGTTTTCTGAGGCTCCTCCCTCCCTCCTGGCCCCCTTCTTTGTCCACTCTCTGTTCTTAGGGAACAATGGGCATCACACAGACCTCAGATCAGGCAGGACATTTCTCCTTAGCCACTCACATGGCTACCCGGGAGCAGGGGTGTGTGATCAGCTTCTCCTAAGCAAAACACATTATCCTGCCTGGAAACCTGCTGGCTCCGGCTCTGGCGCCTGTGTCCCCTGTCCTCTCCCGGCCCCTGAGTCCTTGCTCTCCCAGCTCCGTTCTGCTCTGGGCCTTGGTATCTGCTGCTCTCCTTGCTAAGGATGTTCCCACACATGTAGCTCCGACTCAGTACTTCCTCAAGAGGTGCCCCTCCTCCCGACGTGCTTCAGTGCCTGTCCCCTTCTGGGCTCTCTGCTGGGCTGGCTTCTTCTCTGTCCATCCGCCTGACTCCCTTGCAACATGGCCAAGGTCCTCAGTCCACACTGCCACGGGAACACATAGCTCCGTGGGCACCCCAGGCTCGGCCTGGGCACCCCAGGCTCTGGGCTGCGGAGGGGTTCAGGGTGCTTTCTGTGTAGCCGGAGAACTTGACAAAGCACAGAGAGCAGCACACAGGCCTTGTATGGGAAGAGCAGTGCTGGAGGACCTGTCAGGCTGGCTACTGCAAAAGCGAGGGTGTGACACTTGGTGACAGTTTCCTTGATGGCCACGGCACTGGACATGGGAGACCAGAATGGCGTCAGACCCAGAGAGAGGGTGACAGTGTCCCCCTAGCAGGCATTTGGAGGCTGTCTGACATAGCAGGCCCTAGAGAGGAGATACACCTTCACAAAGCATCCGGGCACAGGTTTGAGGCTAGGGGAGGCAGAGTGGAGCGCAGATGACTGTCACTCCCCGCTCAGCTGACTGAGCACAGCCATGGCAATGGCGGGTCAGCCAGGCATAAACAAGCAGCCCAACTGTTGTGCTGTGGAGGGAGGAGGGGCGGGGCTCTTCTGGCAAGCTGCAGGGGCACCAGCGCACTCTGTTGTAGACCCTGTGTGTAGTGGCCTGCCAGCCGGGCGCACAGGTCAGGGAGTCCACAGCTGGCACTGAGGTCGGATGCCAAGAACCCGTATGGATTGGGTAAGTCACCGAGCCATGGTGCTGGGGACGCCTGACTCTGGCTGCAGAGCAGCAGGTGCCTCGGCAGCAGTTGACTAGCCTTAGCCCCCAGGGTCTGACCAACCAGGGAAGATCCCCGCATGCAGCTACACACAGACGCGGCTTTTCTGCCTCCTGCTGAAGGAAGGGAAGGGTCCTCATGCAGGTCCACGCTTCCCTGACAGTGGTCTGTCAAAATCCCTCTGGCGCTCCCACAACCCTGCTGGAACCAGAAGGCACCGGTTGACAGGTCTTCTTCAGTGTCCTCCTAACTCGCGGCGGACACAATGCCAGTGTCTCTGAGTTGGAGATGCACCATCTTTCCACTGCCTCAGGCTGGGCATGAGGAGGCTCAGGAGAGCAGCGTCATGCCCCCCACTCAGGGCCAGGCGGTGTAGACCCAGAACCGTTACTCAGAAGAGGACATCCCATGGCTGTCCTACATCCTGGTGTCTCCTGGGATTCCAGGATCTGTCCAGGGGGTCTGCCAGCACCTAGGGCCTGGGGTCTGCCCTCTGACTCTTCAATAGCCTTGGACCTGAGTTCAGCTGTGTTTATTTTTAAAGAGCCTTATCCACCCCGCCCGATTATCCACCCCAGCCTGGAGGGGGCTCTCCCCTCCCTCTCCCCACACCCCCACCTCCTGCCTCTGTAAACACCCGTCTCCTCTGTGCCTATAATTAGCCCCAAACAGAATAATTCATAACAAACTTTATTTCTTGTGGCATCTTTCTTGCTAATGTGTCACTGAGCGCCTCTCAGCCTCAGCAGGAGGGAAGCCAGTCTGAGGCGGGGGTGGGGACCTCGGGCTGGGGTGGGGGGGGGAGATGAGAACCCTGCCCACCCCCAGCAGACACTGATCCTGTAACACCTGCCTTTTCTAGAATGTTACCGGAACGGACGTGTATGTAGCATGTAGGTTTTGTGTCTGGCTTCTTACACAGTGAGTGCCCCGCTTCTGCGGTTCACCTGGGCTGCTCTCTGCATACACTGTGACGCTTTCTGTCGCCGGACAGCGGGGGATCACGATGTGGGTAGATCGTGGTCATGGTGCGTCTGCCCATTYTCTCGGGTTCTTCCACAAGCAACCCCCACTGGCCGGCCACAGCAGACGCGCTGAATTCATAAGTGACTCTGCCTTTGCAGCGTGCTTYGTCTCTATTTACCGTGACATCTCAAACACTTGTCTCAACAGCTCTGTGACTCCTGCTATTCCCATTTTGCAGATGAGAAACTACAACTCGTGCTGGGTCACACAGCGAGTGAGCGAGCGAGCGAGCAAGCAGGATGCGGCGGAGCCGGACAGTCTGGCTTGTATCTACTCTAAGCCTCTGTTCTGCTGCCACCCACCACTCCTCTGGGTCCRGCCCAGAGGCGCTCCAGTGCTGACTGGAGCTGGGATCCAACTCGGTCAGTTGATAGAGGCCCCAGTCTGAGGTCCAGTTCCCCCAGGGCTAGAAGTAAATGCCAGACTGCCACTTCCCGGTCTGCCACTGGCACTTACAATGGCCTTTGTCACTAAGAACTTCTGTAGGTAGAAGGAAGGAGATTAGAGCTGACACTGGGTGCTTGCTATGTTAGTTTACCGTTACTTCAAGCTCTGAACCCAGACGTTATAAGTTTAGCTAAGGAGTCAAAACTGCCTCTGGTGTTCCCACAACCAGACAAGTGGGACCAGGTCCTGACACCTCCACTCAGCCAAGCCACGCCCCCATTTCTGGTGAAGGAAGCCAAAAGCTCCTTAGAGGCAGAGAGTGAAGGGGTGTGGCTCAGCCTCTTCTGCTTTGCATGCCTGGAAGGCCATGGTCTTTTCTGGCACCCTTGAGCCAAGCCATCAGCATAGACCCTGGGGATGTGTCTCCCCTGGGCTGCCACTTGTTCCAAATGGAAGAGGTTTTTTTGTTTGTTTGTTTGTTTGTTTGTTTTTAAGTTGATCTAGACCCAGTTGGTCCTCTCAAATTCAGGGAACAGACAAGCAAGGTCAGGTGGAGGACTCTCCTTTACCCTTTCAGTCAGCTTCTGTTAGGAATCGCTTGGGGGGGGGGCAGTGGTGGCGCACGCCTTTAATCCCAGCTCTTGGGAGGCAGAGGCAGGCGGATTTCTGAGTTGAGGCTAGCCTGGTCTACAGAGTGAGTTCCAGGACAGCTAGGGCTACCCTGTCTGGGGGGGGGGGGAAGGGGGTGGTGGTGGTGGTGGTGGCTCAGTGGTTAAGAGCACCTACTGCTCTTCCAGAGGTCCTGAGTTCAAATCCCAGCAACCACATGGTGGCTCACAGCCATCTGTAATGAGATCTGATGCCCTCTTCTGGAGTGTCTGAAGACAGCTACAGTGTACTTACATATAATAAATAAATCTTTAAAAAAAGAAAAAAAAAAAAAAGGAATGGCTCCTGGGACTCCCAGGACAGAGAATCCTCACAAGGCCCACTGCCACTCCAGCCTTTYGCAAAGCCAGCAACACCTAGAGGCTGGGCCCTCCCGAGGGGAGAAGGAGATGAGGAGGTGGCCCCTTTCAGAGCCCAGGAGCTCACAGGAGAGTAGGAGGGTGGGTTTGTCAGGAATGCTGTAAGACCCAGGTGGTGGGAATGAATAACTGCTCTCAGGTTCACACACACTGTGCCCCAATCCACAACCCAGCCCCATGTCCTCACGCCCCTCACAACCAACCTCAGACGCCTCTCAGCCACCCCTCCCTCCAGCTTCCTCCCTCTGACATCAAGCTCCTCCTTTCCCTGAGACCCACAGGCTCCTTACAAGGCTCCTCCACACAGAGACACCAAAGGGCCACAGATTAATGTTATGCAGTTCTGTGGAAGAAGCAGGGAAGTGTGAAAAAACCGGGCCACGTCTGCCACGCACTCCCTGATGCCAACATGCAGCTGCAGGGGCGAGAACTCGCAAGCCAGAGCAAGTCCAGGCGGTGTGATCTGGGCACAACACAGCCCTGATCTCCCTGACCAGTGGCCTTCCTGGGGTGTACTGATGCTGTCATAGCACCCCACTGAGCTACTGCGGCTGCACCCGTCCATCGCTCCAGCCCTGGGACACGTCCACCCTCCTCACTTCCTGCAGACCTCGTTGCCACAAGCTCAGGGTTTCTTGGCTCTGAGCATCCTCCTCTGACGCCTCCGTGGCCGAGCAGCCCAGCTTTATCTCCATCTCACTGGAGATGAGTGAGGTGATTTGGAGAATGCTGGAAGGGCAGGACCTTCACAAGAGTGGAAGCCAAGGAGGGAGCTGTACCTCATGAGTGGATGTGACATCAGAGAGGTGGTTGGGAAAAAAAGGGTCTCCTGTGAAGAACGCCGGGTATCAACAGGTGGTATGGCTGGGCACAGCAAACCGGCCAGGGAACAGAGAAGGGAGTCGAAGCTCTGTTCTTGGATGCCTTTAGCTGCATCCCTGGCCTCCATCTCTCCTCTCCCGACAGCAGGACAGCAGCTCTGTGTTCTTTGAGGGGTCCACCACCGTTCCATAATTAGCCAAGTGGTTTGGATGGGATTATGCCTTGTGAGCTCCAGAGTGCAGCCTTGATTGGCTCCAGTTAATTGCCTCTCTTCTCTTGGGATGGCAGTTGACTTGAACAGGCATGGATAGGAGTCATGTCATCCTAGGAGTGGGGTGAAGAATTGAGGGCTGGAGCTGCTGCAGCTGCCCTGTCACCAGAGGGCACAGAGAGACGGGGCAGGGGTTGAGAGAGCAGTCCAGAGTGACCAAGCCTGGGGATCAGGCTTTCCCCAGTCAGCTTATACCTGTGGGGTTCTTCAGTTGCAAGAATCATTAACACCTACTTACTGTTTAAGTCAATTTGAGTCGTGTTTTCTGTCATATGGCAACCAGAAGATTCTTAACTGAGTAGCTAGCCTGGCTAGAAAGTCTGAAACATGGGGCAGAGAGGCAGGAAGATGAATGTGGCAAGGCAGATCAGAAAGGAACCTGAGTAAAGAGCATGCTATTTCTTTAGGCACTGAGGAGACAGAGAAGGCTTTCTTAGGAGGAGTGTGGCTCCCGGGCATGTCACAGCACCATCAGAACTAGCCTCACGAACCCCTGCCTCCTACCTCACGAGCTCTTAGCAGAGTCAAGCAGCAGAGTCAGGCTTGTTAAGAAAGCATGGTGACAGCATTAGTCCACAGGAGATCTGAGGCAGGCCTAACCTTATAAAGAAAGAGGTTTACTTAGTTGCCATTTTGTTTTTGTACTGCTGAGATTGAATTTGCTAGGGACAAGTGAGCTATGTCTCCCCAACCCATAGTCCACAATCGTGGAGGTTGAAAAACCTCCCTGGTTCAACCTCTGGTGAGGATCTCATGGAATCTGGTATCTCAGAAGTAGAGTGTGCCTGGAAACACATCAGGTCACCATGCAGGAAGCCAGAGGGCTGGAGAGAGCCAGCTGTGCTCTGTATAATCAGCCTTGTGTGGGAACCAATAGGTCTGTGAACACTACTCTAATCTGCGAGCAGAGCCTCCAATATACCAAGAACATCTCTCCACACCCCACCTCTTAAAGGGCCTGCTACCCTCTTCACCACTACACTGAGAACCAAGCCTCCAGCATGTGAACCGTAGGAGACACTTGAGCCACACCCAACCACAGCAGCCCGCTTTATCTGGGAAAAGATCTGAGAATTTCAGTAGATGCCTACAGAATGAGAGTCTCTCCCCACAAAGGGAGCTCCGCCCCGGACGGCCCTTGTCAGCAACTTTCTCGTGCAACAGTGTCTGGCGCACAGCAGGGATGAATTCTCCTGAGAGCTTTTGGGGGTGGTGACAGGGACCCCCAAGAACTAGCAGAGCTCTACGGGCAGAGCACAGGTCTAACTAAACTGGCTTTAAGTATGTGAAAGGAGCAGGGAGCTATCCAGGGGCTGACCCACTCTCCAGGACCGGTCCACTGTCCATGGTGCTACGGCACCGTCCCCGCAAACCACTGCCTACCGTGCTTGCTTGGAAAGAACTAAAAGCATCTTGGGAACCTGCGTGGAAAAGTAGACTCACTCCATAACCTTTCTAGCCCTGTTCATCTCACTCCCAGAAGACCTTCTGCGTGAGACAGATAACCTGGCAGAGACCCAAGCAGCCTGTTTTCTCTTCATGACCATGTCTCCATCCTGGTGCCCAAAGCTTTCCAGGGCTGTAGGTCCCCAAAGGGTTCAAACATCAGCCTAATCCAGAAGCCTGTGCTGGGGACTCGGGGGAAGCAAGCCAAGCAGAGACGGGCGATGGGAAGGCAGCTGGAGGGACAGGCTACACGCCAACGGCCGTCCCTGGAGAGCCTGGCAGGTGAGTCCAATCTTCACCATCTCATGGTACACGGAGGGAGGAGCGGTGGCCTTCCTGAGATGCTGAGTGGGAGGCAGAGGCCAGCACCAGTGAAAGTGCAGACATGGGTGTGCAGTCAGAAAACTCAGAGCTCAGCAGGGGCGCTGGAACAGGGGTGGGGCAGGAGTGGAGGCGACAGGGTTCCACATGGGGGCTGGAGTATCCATGGGGGTCAGGGGACGGGGTGGAGAGGGGCCTCAGAGCAGAGAGGGGCTGTGAGGGGGAGGCAGCCCCATCAGATGGGGAGACGCTGTGCGTGCTTCCTTGCAGACTCGTATGCAGACAGGGCAAGCAGGGGGTCAGGGCTGCCCAGGCATCCTGCTCTGCTGGGACTCCCTCTCTGACATCGTCTTCACGGGGCAGAGGCCTCCTCACATTCTAATCTTCCCCGGGAACCATTCTGGCTTCGCAATCCACGAACTTATCTAAACCCTTCTGGAAGCAATTTATATTTCCAGCCTGCATCACCTCTAGGGGAAACGATTTTCAAAGTTTGTTCCCCGCCGAGTACAGCAGGGCTTCCTGTTATTGGTTTTAAACCTGCCTTCTCCTGAGCTTGGTTGGGGGTCTGGTGGGGATGGGGCTACCTCTGAGGCGGCGATTTAGTCGAGGAGCAGAGTGGCCCCTTCTTGCTGGTTTTATAGACTCCTCCCATGCTCCCCGCACTCTTCTTCCTGACTAGTTCCAGGAGGACCGGGCTGAGTTTATGCTCTGGTCTCCTTTCCACACAGCTTTCGGGAACGTCTCCATTGCCTGCACAGTGTCGGCTCTGGGCTCTCAGCTGCTCTCACATCTCTGTAGGCCGGCTCTCACTGCGGATCAGTGCCTCCATTGCAGATGTGAGGATTGTGCGCACCAGTCAATCTGTGGCCGCCATGCCCGCCCCAACTCTGACGGGTGTACCTCCCACACCCGGCCACATTCCGGGCTACATCTATCCTCAACCCTGCGGTGGGGGAAGGGAACATGGATAATGTCTCCAGCTCCCTTCTTATCCCGTCCAGCCCACTGCCTTCCAGGTAAGGCCTCCCCTAAATCTGTCCTTCACCAGCCTGGCATTTACCACCACCTGAGAGAGTTGAGATTTAACTGCAAACTCCATGATTTTATCATATATACACAAACTCTTCCAGATATTTTATTTGAATGTGTGTGTGAGAGAGAGAGAGGGAGAAGGAGAGGGAGAGGGAGAGGGGGAGGGAGAGGGAGAGGGAGAGAGAGAGAGGAGCTTTGATTCTTGGCCCAAAAGGCACAACTCCCACTTCTCCGCCAAGAAGGCTGTTTGGTTGCCCAACCTTTTGTTTCTTTTCTTTCATTTTGTCAGCCCTTTATCGATGAGGAAACAGTTGCTTTGAGTTCCAGATGAGTCCGTTTCTGAGACATTTTATACAGGGCTGCCCCGACACTCTTGCTCAGGTGCACGTGCAGTCATGCTCCTCTTTACACCACCCTCCTCCCTGCTCAGTCACACACCTGCGCACCGGGAGCTCAAAGCTGTCCTCTGCAGAGTCCAGTTAGCTCGTAGGCTTGACAGGAGGGAAGGAGCAGGAGCCAGGCAGGGAATGCCAGCACAGGAGAGAACGCACGAGAGGCTACGGAGCATCTGGCTACAGAGCATCTGCAACTATGGGAAAGGATCAGGGGCTCTCCTGAAACTTGGCTCTCGGTGGCTGGAGAATCCGGGATGAAGGCCGCTCCTGAGGGAGCAGGAGGGGCCCAATGGCTCCCACCGAGAGCATTTGTAGGGGACTTGCCTACTGCCTTGACCAGTGGCCACTGTTGACAGGGAGAGTCAGGACTGGCAGGAAGCCCTGAGTGCCCCCTGTGGGTGGGGGCTGCCTGTGAAGGGCAGGCTTCCTGTGCTGGCAGCAAGGTCACCTTCACCCAGGGCGCATCCATCCCTAGTGCCGAGGGCCAATGTCCACTTCTAGATGTACAAACCAGCGAGGCCCAGTCCTCAGGCCCAAGTGCTGCGTGCGAACATCTGCTCTAAGCGACCCGGGCCACAGCTCACCTCCCCTTGACAGTGCTGATCATAGGCGAGGGGCTTTCCCACAAAGCCTGGCATTTCTGAACACTTCCACGAGATGCAGTGGCCGCTCAATGTCCCAAAGAGATGGTGACTCCCAGCCATGCCATACGAGTGCCGGAGAGGACCCACGCAGGACCGACTGTCCCCTGGTGCCTTTGACCTGCCTCGTGACGGCTGCTTTGCTTCACCACCGGTACAAGACAGGTCTGGACTGACAGCAGCTCAGGCCCAGAACAGCGAGGCTGCTCCCACAGGAGCCTTCACGACAAATGCACAGCTCCTCAGAGACCCCGGAGAGAGGAGACGCTGGCAAATTGAATTGTAATCAGAGACTCCATCTCCCAGGGCACCCCACAGCTTCCCTCTGAGAGTCTGGGCTGGGCTCACAGGGATGTGGGTAGAAAAGGGGAAGGGGAAGTGGGGCCCATCAGGAGACAGGGCAGAAGGGGAGAGAGGGTTTAGCTGGCCCAGCAAGTCTGTCCTAGCAAACTCTGTGCTGTTTCTTGCAGTTCTGACATCGGATCTCTCTGGCTTCCCTTTTTCTTCTACTCTTGGTGTTTTTTTCTTCCCCTTAGGGTCCACAGAGGACTCAATAGAAGGATCTTTAAATGAATGGCCCCTCCCTGGCCCTGGGGAATATATTAGCCGCTTAAGCGATGGCCAAAGCGGGACAGTAATCCAGGGAAGACAGGGAGACGAATCAGACAGGCTGGGCCACTAATGCCGTCCATGCGTCACCGCAGGGCCTGCGAGCAGAGAGCCACTTCTCAGCCACAGACAGGACAGGGACAGGAGGTGGGGGGACCCTGTCTCTGCTCCTTTGTTCTCTTCTGCATGCCTGACAGCGTGTAATTATTTTATGTCTTCATCTGTTCACTGGGGTGTCGCCTGTCCCCTGCACTTGAATATCAGCTCCATGAGGGCACACGTGCAGCGTCGCAGGACATCCCAGCGGCCCAGGCGGGAGGCTCGGAGCCCAGAGCAGACAGCAGCACTTGTCAAGCACCTGCTGAGGACTTGAGCTGATGCATGAAAGAACCGGTGGGCAAGCCAGTAGTGACCTGATAAGTGGAGCCGTCGGGGCTAGCCCACAGCCCGCACCGGCTTGTCTGGGACAGGAAGCCAGCTTCTGAGGGGGCCTGGAGAAACCCCACCTACTCCCACACGGCAGCCCCAGCGGCCTCTCGTGTCGTCTGCTTGTTACTCCAGAGAGCTTGCTGTTCCCTGGCCTTAGCTAGGACCTCGGTTCCCAATGCCAAATTCACCCGCCAGGGGACTTGAACAGGCGTGTGTCCAGAGAGGACAGCCTGCCCCAGGCCCTTGGGCTTCCCCTTCCCAGGGTGAGCAAGCCCTGCTGTCCTTTCTGGCTGGTGCTTTTTCTCCTCCCTGCTGTCCTCCACTGTCTGTTCACTGTGATCTTTCTAAAGAATGAATTTGATCATAATGTTTCCAAGGCTCCAACAGCTCCCACCATTGCTGGAAAGGATGAAACGCCTTGATATGGAGGTCATGGACTTGTACAGCATGGATCCTACTGATCTTCACAGCCTAAGGTTACACAGTTACCATGGTTACCAGTACCATGGTAACATGATAATGGATGGCCACTGTACCCATTCTACAGATGAGGAAAAGTGCGGTATAATTAAGTAGTTAAATGGCAAACTCTAGGTTAAACAATAATACTAATAAAAGTTGTGGTTAGAGCCAAAATGAAGCCAGGTATGCCTACACAGCTTCTCAGCAAACTGAGGCAGGAGGATCACTTGAACCCTAGAGTTCAAGGCCAACCTAGCAACATAGCAAGACATCATCTCAAAAATTAAAAACAAAATCAAACCCAGCCAGGCATAGATTTCCCTCCTGATACTGTCCTGAGCAAGTCCCAACACTAACTCCGTTAGTCCTCACGTCAGCTCTTCCATGCAGACTTAGCCTGACCCTTGCCTCTGTCTTTACATCTGTAAGATGGGCCCACACTCACAGCCCTCTTCAAAGCTCCATTGTGAGACCTCAATGAAGAAATGTATGGATGTGCTCAGGGCAAAAATGTGTCAGTTCTGGGTCAGAACACAGCCGCCGTGGCCGCTGCGGAAGATGATGTGAGCAAATGAGGAGTATACATCAGGGGATGTGGAAGACCTCAGGCAGGAAGCACTAGTCAGTGGCCGGGATCTTGGTGGGACAAGTGGGGGAGCGGAAGCAGAGACACGGTGGGCTAATTGGACTTCCAGAAGGACCAGCTCAGAAGGAATCCAATATGGGACCAGAACACCATGCAGGCATGTCGAGGGGTGTGCAGGATACAGCAGGGCGGTGGGGAGCAGGCCTGAGGAGAGGCCGTCGGCCTGTACCCACACAGGCATGTCTTCATACAAGCGACAAGAGGTGCCAACCCAACAGTCTTCCTCTCAAGGGATGCTGGGTCCCAGGGCATCCGCTGGCTGGCTGCAGGCTTTCCCCAGAGGAGAAGGCAACTGTGCCCACCATGTCAGACAGACAGGCGATGGAGCAAAAGGGGTGCCCAGTGCAGGGACGGAGATAAGGGGGTGTAGAGATTCCACACCGGTTGACGGAAGTTGCCAGCTGCATCCACATAAATCGCGGCCTGGCACAGGCTGGCGTCCATTAACATGAAAGATTCCATCACACTTTACAACCTCCCTGTCTTGTACGGCGACAGCAGGTAATTAAAACAATAATTGTTTTCTGATGTTGCTTCTGCCGAATGATAAAAGCTTCCAGTTATTTTCCTTTTCGCTGAGGGGTGGGAGTCTGGGGGAGGGTCTGACCTGGGGACACGTAGAGTGAGGGCGGGGCTGTGGGAGTTTGGGAGGTAGAGAAGGGTACAGGGAGCCTTCTGCATGGTTGTCACAGAGAGGCCTGAAGGGAGGAGCCTGGTTCTCACCCACACATACACTCGTACACGCACGTGCACACATACACACACACATACACACGCACACACGCACACACGCACACACGCACACACATACACATACATACACATACGCATGCACACACGCACATACACATGCACACACACATGCACACACACATGCACACACACATGCACACACACATGCACACACACATGCACACACAGACACGCACGCACACA
>BDUI01001498.1:47801-60768 GCA_002335545.1 Apodemus speciosus
AGCCTTTTTATTTCACAGTGAAAACCAACTCTGTTACAAAACTCAACACTTTTCTCTCACGTCTCTCCAGGATTTACGGTCACATGTGGCATTGGCAGAATGTCTTTCTATATAGGTGTTCCGTAGAGACTACCCACATTGCTAACATAAGCCAGAAATTTACACAAAGCGGCAATGAGACAGAATAGTACCCTACCCTTCCCCGAGGTGTATACTTCCTTTTCTTCTTTCCGCCTTTGATAGTTGAAGCTACCTAGGCTAGGGCAGACTGATTTGCCTCTTCTCTAGGCTTAGCTACTGGAGATAGCTGCCACACTGGAGCACAGCCAGGCTGCCTGATATGCCTCACGGCTATTCCAGAAGACTGACTGCTCAAGACCTTGACTACATCTGATGCCCTGTGACTAGTTTGGGCATCTTTATGGCTACGGCAGCTTCATTACCCTGAAACTTTCCTGAATGATACTCTCCCCTACCTCTATAGCCACTCTGGATGCTCCCACTCTGATAGTCAGACAGCACCATCATCAAGCCTAGCAGGCCTACGAAGACTGGCAACCCAATGCTAGAGTCTCCTTCAGCAGCAGAAAGGAGGCTGCATGCATGCCCACGGCCTCCCTTATTGTTTGCCCAGGCAGCCCTATTCTCCCTCACTCTCCTCAGGTCAGTCCAGACAAGCCTCCATCCCATTTACTACCCCCAGCAGCATAGTATATTGTACTGTACTGCAGCACAAATCTTAATAAAGCTTCTTTTTTGTGGTTTTACTTTTCTTACTTAAATGTCTAGAGCAGGCTGAGAGAATTGTAYTGGGACCCAGTAACAAAAAGGGCTGCTATCTCTTGAGAACAGCTAGTGGATAGAGAGCTGCCAAGTTTTCCAAGAAGCTATTGAGAGAGGTGCTAACCCCTTATCTGCTTTGGAGAGAACTAACACTAAAAGCTGAGTCTCTAACACTCAACGCCCAGAACTGTCGACAGCAATATGGCTGCACTTTACCTGTGAGCAATTCCTAGCAATGCTGAACAAAAACTCTCAAGCAGTAAGTTAGACCGAACGAACACCGGTTCCCCGACCCTATCATCAGGCTCATAGCTCCACACGGCCACCTCAGCAGTCTTAGGTGTTCCAGACTTTTAGAGATCCCCAACTCAGGCTAAACTGAAATTCATGGCTTCGATGATGAAAATAATTTCAGGACTAGCCAGCATAGTAAAGCGGAGATTTAAATATAGGCTTAAGCACGAGGGTCAAGGTAAGGAGAGGCACTCAGAAGAAAGTAAGATACACGCAACTAACTGTAGGAGAGGCTCCTCAAGGGAGACTAAGCAAATAACTGTCTCGGCATTATCTGTATATATCATCTCAGTGACTCTCAGATTATACCAAAGGAGTATAGGGAAATTTCCCCTTTCTCATTTGGTGTGTGAAATAAATGGGGTAGCTCTGAAGATGTTTTGAATGGGAGTGTAATCTAGTAAGGTAAAAGAAAGCAGGAGCCACTCTAGCTGCACAGGGATTTGGTGCATGTGTTTTCACTGCCAAAGGTATTTGCGGTGAGATTCTTAGGAAATTTGCAATAGAATGATCTTGGCTAAGATGACTCTTTATTGAAACCCAAAGGCAATAGAAAAATGAGAATGACCACTGTAAGTCCCTAAGGGTAAAGAGCAAMCTTGACTTTTTTTTTCTCCTATCTCCTTCACTGTCAATAGGCATGCCTGAAAACAATAGCTCATCCAGGATGGATCAGCAAATATTTTGAGAACTCTATCTTCTCTCTCATTCATTTTCCCTATCCTAGCATTTGCTACCATTTTCTGGGTCAGTGAGAAGAAAACCTGGGGCAGTGGTTGATGTTGTTTAGGACTGTTGTTTCTCCCTCCAGCCAGACTGCTCCAGGATTTTGCTTTCTCCAGTATGGTGTGATTGCCCCAGCCCATGGCTAATTCCTCACTACTAAGTCATAATTCATAGACAGTTTCAGTTTGTGTKTTTCCTTTGAGGTCAATCCAGCCTGATCAACCAGGTATGTCTGGCTCTGAACTGAAACCAGGCTTCCCTTCTCAAATTGAGAGGATCTCTAATTCTCAAGAGTCACACCAGCTCAGAGCAGGTCTCACCCTTGACAACAGGGGCCTCTGTTGTCAAAGAACATCTGGGGAATGCGACACATGGAAGATCCCATTCCTTCTATTCCTTCTGACTCACTCCTAGATATGATTTCAAGAATCAATTGGTCTAAATTTTATCCTTACTTTCTCACTTAAAAAAAAAAAAAGGTGTTTTCCTTTGTGACAAATCGTGGTACTTATAACTGCCCCAGATCAGAATGCCAGGAACTTCATAACATACTAAGCTATAAATAATGCATCCTAAAATTGAATCTCCTTTGTAGTAATTTAGGAAAGAACTTTGAAATGTCTTTAGCCAAACCTTGCCTTTTGATAAGAAAGTCTCTGGCAGCAGCATGAYTCCCCTGAACTAAACCCAGATGACACCTTTGCAAAGCCCACCTCTGGGTGGACTCAAGCCCTTTGGCTTCCGTGCACTGCCCCTCCTGCTGTCCTTTCACCTTCTTTTCCTGCTTCTTACCTGCACAGTTCTCTGCATCCTCTCTTCCTTACCTAGGTACACTGTTCTCATGCACACTAGCTCAGGAAGCTCATATAGGGAACTCAAGGAAGCCATTTCCTCTCCCTCAAAGAACATCATTTCCATTTCCAAGGAGCATAATGGGGACCTCAGCACCAACTGAGTACAAGTACCCTGTCCCAAGTCTGGACCATCCTAAATAATACAAACTAGGGTTATTTATCCAGGAACCTTCAACCATCATTAAGGAGTTTAAAAGCATCACTGTCACTATTGCTCTAACCTAGAAATGCATCTGTACTATCTGAACCACCTGCTTTATATGTGAGGTCATTTCAGTCTCTCGTACTCAGTCTTTAGCATATATCTGAGCTGATGAGACTCATGCTCACAATCCGGTTACAGACAGGCCAAGGTCTGTTGATATAGAGCTTCACTGCTCATGTAAGCCACTGACATAGGACATTATGAAGAAGGATCTGAAAGGATGAGAATTACAGCCTAAAAATCCCCCGTGCCTAACTCTTAAATGACCCCAAAAAGTCAGAAGTTTAGCCCGCTCTTTGTTAGAAACTAGGTGTAAGGTCACATTCCTTGAGTCTGCTCTTTGTTAGGAATTAGGCAAAGGGGCCTTGAATACATAATCCTGGCCCCGTAAGGGGAAATGAGCTAACTAGTTGCTATCTGGCTTCTATAGGAAACTGATTGGTCCTCGGAGTGCGGGCTTGGATAATTTAAACTGATTGGTTTAGAAGCTGTGGAGTGGTACAAATCAATTGGCTCGCACTGCTCAGGCTCTCGATGCTAAGGAATGATTGGTTTGCGATAAGCAGGTTTTGTTGTAAACCTATAAAAGCTGTCCCGATTCTGCCCTCTGTAGTTCACAGTCCTCTGTTCCTAGACCATGAGTTTGTTGCTCAACAGAAAGATGTCCCTCTGAGAACTGACAGAACCATGAGACTATGCAGGCTCTCACATTTGCCCTGGTTGTAAATGGGACAAAAAGAACATTCCTTATCAACCCCAAATCAACTTTCCCCGTCCTAAGCGCATTCTCCAGTTCAGCCTCCTCGCTAGAGTTAATGGCAAACTCTGACTAGCCCACGTTACACCTCTCTTAACCTGTGTGATAGAAAACCGTATTTCCACTCATTCTATTCTTTCACTGTGAAGAGACACTATGACTACAGAACTCTTATAAAATAAAACGTTTAATTGAGGCTGGCATACAGTTTCAGAGGTTTAGTCCACAATCATCATGGTCAGGAGGGAGCAGGATGGCAGGCAGACATGGTGCTGTAGAAGGAGCTGAAAACTACATCCTGATCTGCCGGCAGAGAGAGAGAGAGAGAGAGAGAGAGAGAGAGAGAGAGAACAATGCAGAGCCTGGGATAAGGTTTAGAAACTTCAAACCCTACCTCCAGTGACATAGGTCCTCTAACAAGGCCACACCTGCTTTAATAAGGCCACACCTCCTAAACCTTCTTCTAATTCTGTTAAATGGTTCCATTATACGCTGAGCAAGCATTCAAATGTATGAGCCTGTAAGGGCCATTCTTAGTCAAACTACCACACAACCTTGCTATTCCTACCTAGCTGCTTAATTCCTCTTCTAGGTGGGGACATCTTGTCTAAATATTTAGATTCATTTATATTTTTATTTATTTTTGAAATTCCAGAGAGTCTTATAGCATATTGACACTATGTTCTCTGCCCTGCAGTAACCTAGGAATGTTTGGGGCCTCAGTGTCTTTTCACAGGGTCTCCTACAAGCCCAACAAGTTCTTCCCTATAGTGTGGGATATCTACRTTCCTGGAAGCTCACAGCCACTCCTGTCACAATTGCCCTTAAGGGCCCTAGCAACTTTCCTCAAAGGTCCCAAGATCCATTTAAATCAGGAAACGAATGTTTCACAGACTCTCATTGATAACTTCCTGGCTACTAGTGTACCACATGAACGTGACTCTCCACACTACAGCCCTATCTTGGCAATAAAGAAGCCACTTGTAACAATTATTTTTCCTGTTGCAATGAAAAACATCTGACCAAAGCTCTTAACACAGAGTCACACGGTTGACCCGTGGTGTGACTGTACAGCCCATGGGGCAGAAGGTTATGTTGACTCACAGTGTGACAGTGAAGCCAATGAGGCAGAGAAGTCATGGCAGCACAAGGTTGAGGCAGTTGGTCACCTTGTGCCTCGCAGAATGTGATGAGCACTTGCACTCAGCTTGCCTCCTTTTCGATATACAATCCCAACCATCCACACATTTAGGGTGGGCCTTGCAATCTCGATTGCTCTAATCTGGATAAATTCCTCACAGGTGTGCCCAGACATTTATTTCCATGGTGATTCAAAATCAACAAGTTGACAACCAATCATAGGTGGATCCTGTACCTTGGAGATGGCTTCCAATGCCTCCTGGCTCCTGGAATCAGACTTTAAGAATGTGATGAATCCATCTAAACTCTCAGCTCCTGTTACCTCTAAATTACAAGACCTCACTCCACTGAGGTTACTCAGAAGCTTAACAGGACTGTCTTGGCATCTTCACTGACTGTCATCAGTGTGTTGAGGACATGAGACTTATTCTAACCCCAGGCATAGGGACCCTGTCTAGTTACCACAAGGATATCAATTTAACTGTGGAGACCCTAGCCACAACAACAATTTGGGGACTTCCTGGACGTGACATGTTTTTGCTGTTAAGCCTCATGGCTAGCCTGCTCTATCAGGCCTTAAAGGAATTAGAAGAAAAAGAGCTCTGAGATTAGACCCTTAAACAAATAAAGGTGCTGGACATCTACTCCAGCCTAGCATTTCACTGATCTTCCTAAACACTTCTCTTTGCATCTACATCAGTGACAGTGATTAGCCCTGAGAGTTTGAACTCAAAACGTTGGACTCTCCCAGAACTAGATATTATCCATCCAAGATCTTAGGCCTGGTAGTACAGGGTTGGCACTCTTGACTCAAGGCGCAGAGGGTTGTGGCTCTGTTGGTTAGGGAGGGATCTGAATTAACTATGAAAAAGAAACATTAGACTATAGAGCCTGGCCAGACTTTAAATTCTGCTGTCTTACTGCCAGATCCTCGCTCTGTGGCCTTTCTACAGCATTCCTGTGTGGAGACAGTTAGTCGGACCTGCAGTATTAGACCAGATCTACAAGATTCCACACTTCTCAACCAGAGGCTATGTAGTTCACAAATGGTGGTAGTCTTTATGGAGGCAGGACATAGCCGTTCAGGGTATGCATTAGTAAGCTTTACAGAGGTCATGGAATCTGGGCTCTTCTGAATAATTCCATGTCAGCCCCCAAAGCAGAACTAATTGCACTCAATAGGGCTCTCCAGCTGGAGGCAGGAATGAMACTTAACATCTGCACAGATTCAGTCTATATGTTTCACATAACTTAAGCCTGTGCAGCCATGTGGACCTCCTTACTGGCCATAATATTCTAATTAAACATGCTTCTGAGACTCTGTTAGAAGCTACCTGGATTCCACACTGGTAGCCATTACATATTGCACAGTCTATCAAATACCATTCTGACATCTTTCAAAGGACAGGCCAACAGGCAGCTTGGCTTCCACTCCAGGCTTACTTCTCAATCCCCTACCTATGTTCACAATATACCCCAGGAAACTCAACAGCATCCAGATGAGAGATAAGCACCCCAGAGGGTTGGTGCCAAAGTCAAGAAACCTAGCTGTTTGTTGTTCTGTAGATCCTTTATATGGGAAATTCTTATTAATTTTTGTCAAGCAGCACATCTGGGCACCAAAGTCCTCCCAACTATATAGAATCTCTCTTTCTGGGCACAGAAATCCTTCAGACTTTGTGATTCATTTCCAAGCCATATCCTACCCATCGTCAGGCCAATCCTGAGGTGTCCCTCAAACCCACTTCCCTTCCATAATCCCCTTCCATAATCCATCCAGCATAGAACAGCTATGCTTAAAGAAGGCTAACAAATAGATTCCACTCCATATCCCTATGTAAAGGGACTCAGATATTTGCTAATTTTAGTAGATTTTCATTGGGTGACTAAGAGAATTCCCCAGCAAAATGGATAGAGCCTCAGAGATAATCACTGTCTTCCAGAACGTATTATTCCAAGACTTTCATTTTCCAATATCACCTAGGGAATAAATAAAACTATTAAAATTAAATATTTCTATGCTACCTGACACCTTCAATCTTCTGAACAAGTTAAAGGGGGCTGATCTAACTCATCAAGCACACACACCCATTTTCTTCCCAACTGAACTTTCAGATCCTGAATGCTCCTGAGTCTACCACTCATCTAAGCTCTTCTGAAATCCTCTTGCTAGATTGAGAGCTTCATTACCTATATATATCAGTATGTTATATCAATGGGACAGGATATCAAAGCCATTACTGACTACCAGAATAAGCACAGTCCCAAATGTAATTGCAGAATTTTGATGTCACCTCAAAAAACTTGGAACTGGATCTATTTTAAAACTTGCTCATGGAATAAAACACTGCTTGAAGCTATTGGGACCTGTGATTGTTTGTATTTGCTTGGGCCAGAGAGTGGCACTATTAGGAGGTGTGTTCTTATTGGAGTGGCCATGGGTTTAAGACCCTCAGCCTAGCTACTTGGAAGTCAGTATTCCACTAGCTGTCTTCAGATGAAGATGTAGAACTCTCAGTTCCTCCTGCGCCATGACTACCTGGATGCTGCYATATTCCTGCCTTGGTGATGATGGACTGAACCTCTAAACCTATAAGCCAGGCCCAACGAAGTGTTGTCCTTATAAGAGATACCTTGGTCATGGTGTCTGTTCACAGCAGTAAAACCTTAAGACAGGATCACACCCTTCAAGTTCCACTCCTCTCCAGCTGAAGTCAAACAAAAAGTCCTTCCTTAAAGGTTCATGACCAGAGTTAAGACTGTTCTACCTCTAGAAACTCAAATAGCCTATTCCTGGAAGGCTCTTGAAGATCTTTTTTTCTAGTGTGACCCACATGAAAGTCCCTACTGTCAAATGTCCCCATAGACTATCACAATCTCAACAATAATTAGAAATCCAAAGTTCAAAATCTCTGAGACTTAGAGCAATCTCTCAACTGTTAACCCCCTGTAAAATCAAACCCCAAAATCAGATCACATACTCA
Organism: Apodemus speciosus; assembly: GCA_002335545.1. Classification (NCBI taxonomy): domain Eukaryota; kingdom Metazoa; phylum Chordata; class Mammalia; order Rodentia; family Muridae; genus Apodemus; species Apodemus speciosus. The sequence goes on from BDUI01001498.1 coordinate 55,545, forward strand.
CAATGGCATAGAATGTACATTACCATTCTAAAGAGTGAGGAAAGGGAACATATTGAGGAAATACTCAGCCAAACCATATCTGAACCTCAGCAGGGCAAAACTCCAAACTGTATCTCTGTGTCTGATGTTGTATTGGCTGGTTTTGTGTGTCAACTTGACACAAGCTGGAGTTGTCACAGAGAAAGGAGTCTCCCTTGAGGAAATGACTCCATAAGATCCAGCTATAAGGCATTTTTTTTTCAATTAGTGATCAAGGGTGGGAGGGCCCATTGTGGGTGGTGCCATCCCTGGGTCGGTAGTCTTGGGTTCTATAAGAAAGCAGGCTGAGCAAGCCGGGGGAAGCAAGCTAGTAACATCCCTCCATGGCTTCTGCATCAGCTCCTGCTTCCTGACCTGCTTGAGTTCCTCTGGTGATGAACAGCAGTGTGGAAATGTAAGCTAAATAAATCCTTTCCTCCCCAACTTGCTTCTTGGTCATGAGGTTTGTGCAGGAATAGAAACCCTGACTAAGACAGGTGTCGAAGAGCTCTTCAGATTTCCAACTCCTTTCAGCTTTGTTGACTGAAATACACTTCTCTCTTGGGCTAGTTCCATACCTTCTTTGCAGCTTTCCTTGGCAGGCATCCCATAATTCTGCCAACTTCAACATCTTAGGGTATCCAAGGCAATCTGTACTTCGTTTAACAGATTCATACAATGGCTTCTTCAGGCCTCCATACAGAGTCTCCCCTGACACATGCCTGGACTCAGTAGCTTTCCTTGGCTGCACAGGAAGATTCTTATGTTGTATTCTTACTTGAATTCTTGACTTTAAAGTCAGAAGCAAGTGGTGGAAGCTGCCAAATTCTGCTGTGTGATGTGAATTTGGCTCTCTTCTTTTAATTATGTCTGCATCATCTTTCTGTTGTTGATGGTTCCTTTACTGATTAAGCTGCTTTTAATTCTCTTTCACAAGTTGTAAGCATAGCTAGGCAGTGTGTGCATGTCTTGCCCTGAGGTCACCACTCTCTTTATTCCTTGTAGCATCATGTTTTCCTTTAAACTTTTTATCTCCTTGAACACTGGGCTTAGCTCCATCACCTGGTGTACCTCTTCTCAAATAGTACATTTTCAATTTCTTTTTGTCCGGCTTTCTCATTTTTATTATAGATATGTGTAAGAGATATAGTCAATACCAGGCTGTCTTGAAATCTCATCGGCAAACATCATTAATTCAAACTCTTCAATTTAGCTTCAGGTGTATTTTTAGGACAAGGGCCAAAAGGAGACACTTTCTTTGCCAAAATATGACAAGAATTGTCTCTAGGCCATTTATTAATGTTTTCCTCTCTGAAACTTCTTGGTTTGGGTCCCTATAGTTCAAATCACTCACAGCACTGACTTCTATGAGTTTACTAGGAAAGCCCATTAAGATCCATTCTAAGTATCCAACCCCCTTTCTAGTCCAAAGACCCAAAGTCTTCCATATACCTCCAACAAATAACATGGTCAGGTTTGTCACTGCAATGTTCCAGTCTCTGGTATCAACCCTTGAAAGGGTCACAATTGTGATGAAACACCATGACCAAAGGCAGTTTGGGGAGCAAAAGGTCTATTTGGCTTACACTTCCACATCACTGTTCATCCTTAAAGAAAGTCAGGCCAGAAACCTGGAGGTAGAAGCTGGTCCAGAAGCCATGGTAGAATGCTGGCTGCTTACTGGATTATTCCTTGTGACTTATTCAGCCTGCTTTCTTATAGAACCCAGGATCACTGCTCAGAGTCCCTCTCCCATCAATCACCAGTTAAGAAAATGTACTATAGGCTTGACTATAATCCAATCTTATGGAGGCATTCTCTCAATTGAGGCTACCTCTACTCTGATGACTCTCCGTGTATCAAGTTGACATAAAACTAGCCAGCATACCTTAAGTCTCAGAATTGATTTGTGGACTTTAACCAGTGTTGAGATTGGATGACTATGGAGACTTTTGAAGTTGGACTAAATACAGTTTACATTATGATATGGCCACAAGGTTATGGAAGTTTGATATACTGGTTTGAATAAAGAATGCCCCTATAGGCTCATGTGTTTTCCCAGTCGATAGAAACTACGGTTTGGTTATAATTAGATGTGCCTTTATTGGGGGAGATATGCCCCGAGGGCAGGCTTTTAGGTTTCAGAAAACCTGGGCAGGCTCTTCTCTCTGCCCCCTGCTTGTTGATCSGGAGGCAATTTCTCAGCCATTTATACTGCCATGCCTTTACTCTGCCATCATGGAATTTAATTTTCTGAAACCATAAGCCTAAATAGGTGATCTATTTTAGACGTTCCCTTGGCAATGATGCGTCACAGCAATTGAAAAGTAACTAATACATTTACTTAATATTGTAGGATGGGTGGTATTTTTCAGATTATAGAAATCATTAAGTTCCAAATAGTACTGTCTCAGTGATGGCAACCACTACTATCAACATCAGCCCCCTCCTTCTACCACCAAGACCCTCTTGATCTTCATGAGATGCCACAATCTGGCTTTCAAGCTTTTATAATAACCACTCTCTCCACTCTCCAAAATGCCAGTGTTATGGTCATCAATTTTACGACAGATCCCCAACATCAATAAGGGCCCTGTGATTCCCCCACTCAGCGCTAATGTAGCTATAGAATAAAGACAATACTTCAATTCTCTGTTAATGACTTGATTCTGGTGATTTGTAGGGGAAAGGAGACAAAAGCAAAAGACTACACACTTTGAGCGTCAGATGTACACTGTTTAGAGCCAGGTCCTGGTGATTCCTGACATCTTATATAAACATTTGGAGCCTAGCTCCTAATGAGGCATGGCACCTCATCCCAGATGACCAGTCTCAAGAATGACAACTGATATAGTAAAGAGCACTGCTTGACAAGATAATGAGAAGCCTGCTTGGCTTTACAGATATGCATACCACACAAACCGGCACACTAGATAAAACCAAGTAACTTCCTTTAACTGTTACCAAAAAAAAAAAAAAAAAAATCCCATTTCTTTTCAAGATTGATTCTCTGAAAATTGGCCTGTTGCATCTCTATCTCTGAAGCACATTCTGTTCAATAACTCTATTTACATGTTTCCATTTTATAAGTACCATGGTCCCACCCTTTAAGCTTGTAACCTTCATTCCCARTACATTATGTAAAGTATACAGAAAGTATGATTCCTGGCACAAACTAGCACACAATAAATTATATCAATGACATTACCATTATCGTTATTTTATGTTATTATCAGAATTAAGACAGTTAGGGAAGAAGAATGCTAAAATTGTGGCTCTCTTTATAAGTTTATGCATGCACTTTTCATTGATAGTAAACCACGATTAAGCATATTTTTAGTTTCCGTAAGCCAACTGATGCTCTTCTTTTTCTGTACCAGTGAAGAGGCTAGTAGGTGAAGCTTCACCCTCTTCAATTCTTTTTCCTTCTCTTTCCTTGAGTGCAGGCAGAGCATGTGAATATGATGGGCAGCACTTGAGATGCTGCAGTAGGAGAATCATCATGGGTTTAAGCTTGTGAGTTCACACACACACACACACACATACACACACACACACACACACACACACACACATGGGTTAAGGGAATGGTTGGAGAATGAGAGATAATATCTTTGCATGGGCCTGGCTTTAAAAGAAATTAACATGTCGAAAGGTCAGAAAGATACCCCAAAAATAAGGGGGAAAACTAAACACAGTAAAAGACTTGTGAGGGGGCAACACGGAAGAACATAAAGGTGACAACCAGCAACAAAACAGAGACCTCAGCCACACCAGCRCAAGAAACTAGCCTTTCCATCACCTAAATGAATGCATAGTGTCATGGTTTGAATATGCTTGGCCCCGGGAGCGACACTGTTTGGAGGTGTGGCCTTGTTGAAGTAGGTATGTCACTGTGGGTGTGGACTTTAAGACCCTCATTCTAGATGCTTGGAGAACAGTATTCTGCTAGCAGCCTTCCGATGAAGAACCTCCTCCTGCACCATGCCTGCCTTGATGCTCCCCTGCTCTTGCCTTGATGATAATGGACTGAATCTCTGAACCTGCAAACCAACCCCTATTAAATGTTATCCTTTATAAGAGTTGCATTGGTCATTGTGTCGGTTCACAGCAGTAAACCCTGACTAAGATATACAGGGTCTTTTTGAGGTGATTAGATCATCGGGGCTCTCCCATCCTCAATAGTTTGATAGTTTTGTGGGTTGTTTTTTTTTTATGGTGAAAGTACCCCTCACAAATGGTCTTTTTTTTTTTTTTATTGTGAAAGTAATCCCCTCAAATGGTCTAAAGAATGAAAGCTTTTTTTTTTTTTTTTTTTTTTTTTTTTTTTTTTTTTTTTCGAGACAGGGTTTCTCTGTGCAGCTCCCTCGAACTCACTTTGTAGACTGGGCTGGCCTCGAACTTAGAGATCCACCTGCCGTTGCCTCCCAATTGCTGGGATTAAAGGGGTGCGCCACCACCGCCCAGCGAATGAAAGCTTTTTAAAGAACACTGGACATTGTTTTGGAAAAGATTTAATTTTGCTTTATGAGTATTTGCCTGCACATATGTCTGTGCACCATGTGTGCAGTGTCCACAGACACCAGAAAAGACTGTCAGATCCTCTGGAACTGAAGTTATAAATGGGTATGAGCTGCCATGTGAGTACTGGGAACCAAATCTGGGTCCTCTGCTAGGGTAGCAAGTGCTCTTAACCTTGGAACCATTTCTCCAGCCTCCCAAGGCCTTCTGTATGCAGTACTGGAGGACAAACTCAGGACCTTTTTTGTATTGGACAACTCCTCTGCGAAATTATATCTGCATCCATCCCTTAGAATGGCATTCACATGGGGACCTGATGTTGCTTCAGGCCAGATTCAGGTCATTTATTCTGGAAGAATATTCCGGAAATGCTGCTTTGATGTGTTCGTCTCAGAACACCAAACTGGTACTTACTACTCAACCTGTCTCATCCCACACTGCTGCTGTATACTTTTTCCCTCTGCATATTAGTGCCTATTGGACCTTTTCTTTTCTTTTCTTTTCTTTTCTTTTCTTTTCTTTTTATTGGATATATTCTTTATTTACATTTCATTTCCCTTTTTCTGGTTCCCCCCCATGTCCCATATGTCTTTTTCCCTCCCCCTGTTCCCCCATTCACCCCTTCCCACTTCCCTATTCTGGTATTACCCTGCACTGCTGCATTGGGCCTTTCCAGAACCTGGGT